>CAKNYM010049474.1:0-49053 GCA_932195095.1 Andricus curvator
AGCTCTCCATGGGCTTCCCACCCGCATTAAAACTAACTAACTAACTAGGTTTGTTAAGAAAATTCAAATAGAATTTTTAAAACTTCAGATATCAAAATTTTAGGAAAATTTCAGTTCAGCTTAGAAGGTATTAAGAACTTGCGGAAGTTTAAAAAAAATTTAAAAATATTCTATGAATTTTCGGAAACTTTTCATAGTTTTCAAATATTTGTAATCTGTTCAAAACTTCTGAAATTTCTGATGATCTTTTAAGCTGACTCGAGTTATTCCTAAAATTGACTTAAAATCTTCCAAATTCTTTTTTAAAAATTTTCGAAATATTTTAAATCGTTTTAAAATCTTTTAAAATATTCTGTTGAAATTAATTTTTCAAAATAAAAAAAATCACATTAAATTTTCCGATGAATCTTAAGAAAATATTTGGATTATTATGTTGAAACCTTTCAAAGTCCTTGAAAAGTGTCTGCACTATTTGCTCAGAAATCTTTAAAAAATCGATATTCTGTTTTCAATTTTTTAAAATCTTTTCAAATTTTGAATTCTTTTTGAAATTTTTGCAAAACTTCTGTATATATTTTAAAATGATCTTAAAAAATGTAATTCTCTTGAAATCTTTCAAAATTCTTAAAAAGCTTCTGAATTTTTTATTCGAAATCTTCAAAAACATACATTTTTTCAATATTTTAAAATCTTTTCAAATTTGAAACTATTTTCAATTCTTCTTAAAACTTGTGACCACCTTTTAAAATGATTCAAATATTTCCTAAAATTTGTAAAAATCTTTCAAAACAAAAAAATTGCCATAAAGTCTTCCAGCTTTTTTTCGATATTTTTTGAAATCTTTTTAAATGTTTTAGAATCTTCTTAAATTTTCATCAAAAATTAATTTTTCAAAATAAAAGATCATTAAAAAGTATCCCAGGAATTAAAAAAAAAAGTTTATTCTCTTGAAATATTTCAAAATTCTTAAAAACCTTCTAAATTTGTTGGTGGACATATTTAAAAATCTACGTTTTTTAAACATTTTTTTGAAATACTTTTAAGATTTAAATTTTTTATAATCATTTGAAAATTCCGAAAACTTTCAAATATCTTTTAAAATAACTCAAAGTTGTTGTCAATTTTTTTAATAATAAAAATACAGTACCGGTAATTTTTTGGTTGGTTGTTTTAGTCGCTTTCATCGGGTTAAAAAAAAATTCTTAAAAAGCGAGAAAGTATGATTTTTGAATTCCATAAAGTACGTTACCAACTTACCCCGTAATTTACGTAACCAGTTGAATTTTTAACAAAAAAATTAATTTTCTTCCAAGAAAGCTGACTTTTCTTCTACAAAAGATGAGTTTTCAACAAAACAGATGAATTTTTTACCACCCAGTTTATTTCTCAACTAAAAACGGTTTAAAAAATTAATTTTTAACAAAAAGAGCAAAAATTTCAACCAGTTCAACTGAACCAGAAAAGTTGAATTTTTAATCAAATAATAGAATGAAAATGAAAAAACTAAATATTCAGATAAAAAAATAATAATTTTCAACCCAAAAAAACTAATTTAACGAAGCAGTTGAGTTTTCAAGCAAATATTTAAATTTTCAACCTAAAAAGATGAATTTGTCAAGAAAAATATTAGTTTTCTACTAAGAAGGATGAATTATCAACAAAATACATGAATTATGAATTTTTAATACAATTGTTGAAGTCTCAAACCAAAAAGACATATTTTCTACAAACGAGTTGTATTTTCAAGCCAAAAAGATGAATTCTCAATAAAAAACAAAACAGTGGATATTCCAAGCAAAAATAATCTTAATTTTAATTAAAAAATAGTTAAAGTCTAACAAAAAAAAAAAAAAAAACGAACTAGTTAAATTTTCAACCAAAAAGATGACTTTTCAACTAAAATGATGAATTTAAAAAAAAAAATGAATTTTCATCGAAAGGGATCAACATGCCACTAAATAGTTGAGTTTTCAACCAAAATCGTGACTTTCTCAACAAGAATATTATTTTTTCACCGAGAAAGATCATTTTTCAATAAAATACATGATTTTCCAACAAAATAATTGAATTTTCAACTGAAAATATGAATTTTCAACAAAATAATTCAATTTTTACAAAACAGTGCAATTTTTAAACTACAAAGATGAACTTTCAACTAAACAAGTACAATTTTCAACAAAATAAATTTATTTTCAGAAAGAAAAGCTCAATATTTAACCCAAAATCAAACATTTGAATTTTCAGTTTGAACAATTAATTTTCAATTAAATAATTAAATTTTGAACCCAAGAGATGAATTTTCGACAAAAAATTTTGTAATAAAGGTGTTAAACTTTCAATTGAGTAGTTGCTTTTTTAATAAAATGGATGAATTCTCAACAAAAAATGTTATAGTTGATATTTCAAATGAAAAAGATTTTAATTGGAAATAAAAGATAGTTTAATTCAAACATAAAAAGCCAAAAAGGTGAATTCTCTATAAAGCAGTTGAATTTTGAAGAAAAAAGTTCATGTTTAACTAAATCGTTGAATTTTCTGCGAAGTTAATAGAATTTTGAACTCAAAAAGACAATTTTTCAACATAACAGTTGAAGTTTTAACCCAAAAATAAGATTTTTTAACAAAATACTTCATTTTCAACCAAATAGTTGAATTTTCGACTAAAAAATATAAGTTTTGAATAAAAAAGTTCAATTAAATCAGTTGTTTTATTATATTATTATTTAAGTTATTATTATTATTATTGTTTATAAGTGTCTTCTTTTAGGTAATTATTAGAAAGTTGCGGTTTTCTGTTGAAATTTTGGACTTTGCTTTGGCTTTTTAGTCATGAACAAATAGTAAATAAGAGATAAATAAGAGATTTTTGAAATATTTTTCAAGTTTTTTATATGAATCATATTAAATTTATATTTTCCTTGAAGTAGTTACTGAAAGCCTTTTTGTTTAAATAATGATACATTGTTTGAACAATTATGCTTGTTATATTTAATTATTTATAACCTCGATATGAGTCTCGAAGAAAGATGAAACTATTAAAATGTTTTTTTAATTTTAAAAAAATACATTTAGTGTGTACATAATTTAGTTTTTATCAACGTGGAGCAACGACTTGGAATTAATATGGTGTAGAGGTGACGATATCTGTTTACAAATTTCATACTATGGCCTTCTTCTTGTTTAAATAAGTTGAAAATGTTACCCATTCGTGCGCTACACGCACGTGTAGTTTGTCGATTCGAGAGAACAAATAATTTTGATTACAAAATAAAAATTTCCAATAACTATTTATTTTTAGGTTTGTTTGTTTATTTGTTAAAAGAAAGATTAATTTTCAAACAGTTGTATTTTTAACCAACTAACATTAAACGTTTTCCAAAAAAGATGAAATTTCTAGAAAAAATTTCACTTTATTAAACCAAAAGAGGATTTTGAATTTAAATCAAAAACAGTTAATTTTAAAAACAAAAAATTGAGCGAAAAAATTTTCAATTTTAAATGAAAAAGATTTGAATTCATCCAAAAAGACGAATTTTCAACAAAATAGTTGGATTTTCAGACAAAAAAGACTTGAATTTTAAACCAGACATTGGCAATTTTATTAAAAAGGTTTTACCAAAAAGATTTTTTAAAGCAAAACAAAGGACAAAATCAGGCAAATTATAATTTGTAGGAAAAAATAATTTTTAATACAAAATGAACATTTTGAATGTCTATTCAATGTTAAATTTTTTTTGTTTTCTTTGTTTAAGGTTATATAAATATTATTTTTTTTACACTTCTCGGGAAAATTCAAGAATATTTTTGAAAATTACATATATGTCGAAGAAGCAAATATTTGAGACTTTTTGTTGCTTGGAAAAAATTTTAAAATATTTTATAAATGTTCGAGAATCTTTCAAAGTTTCCAAATATTTTTAAATCTCTTCAAAATTCAAAAAAATCCTCAATATGTTTTAAACTAACTCGAATTATTCATAGAAAGCTACTAATTTTTTTGTTGGAACTCTTCAAAAATTTACATCTTGCTTTGAATAAAATTATTTTTGTATCATTTCAAGACCTCTAAATATCTCTTAAACGTATATTAACTTTTTTCAAAATTTTATAATCTTGCAAAATGGGAAAATGTTCCTTTGAAATCTTTTACATTCTTTTCCAAAATTTTTTGAATTTATTTGAAATTTCTTGAAATCATTTTCAATACATTTTTGAATATTCCACAGAAACTTTTAAAATTACATTATTTTAAACTATGAACATTACAAGTTAATGAATCTTCAATTATGAATCTTAAAAATATAAATCTTCACAATATTAACAATCAAAGAATTTTCAATTGTAAATCTTCAAAATTTTATAAATTGCAATTGTTAATTCATTGCAAATCTTTAAAATTAAAATAAATATTTTTAAAAAAGCATTAAAAATTACATAACTATGGGATATAAATCTTAAAAATGGAATAACTTTTAATTCTACATTTGGATAATTAAAGAATTTTCAATTTTAACTATTTGAAATTAAAAAATTTGGCGCATTTTCAATTGTAAATATCTACAAAATGGATCAATGTCGAAAATGGGAAACATTTTAAAGATTCAGAATTCCAGAATCACTCAGAACAATACTTTTTTTAATTTTACGAAACTGTTTCATATTAGCATAATTTGTTCAATTTAACCAAAAATAACTTCAAATTGAAAAAAAAAATATTCCAAATGAAAAAACAAATTGAAGTAAATATTAAAAAGAAACGATCAAAATTATTACACCATTTTAAACTACAAACATTCTGAATCAATTATCCTTTAATTGTACACCTTCAAAATGTAAAAAATTTTATGGTTTGAAGCCGATGTAGCTATTTTATTATGTATTATCATTCTATTATTATTATTATTATCGATTAGCAATTCGAACTCGAAAGTTCATTGCCTCATCTACCCGAAACCGCCACGCATCTCCATCCTGTGCATCCTCCATCCAGTTTAAGTAATCATGTCCTAGTTCTTTTAGATCATCCCTTACATTTTTTTCCCATCTCTTGCTCGGTCTGCCTAGAGGTCTCTCACCAGTCGGTTTCCCTCTTAAAACTTGCGCCACTGTTCTTTCATTGCCTATTCTTGCTACATGCCCCGCCCGTCTTAATTTACGCGCTTTCATAACACTATTAATATTTTCTGACCCGTAGAGAGTATGCAGCTTATCATTATGCAGTCTTCTCCATTCACCAGTCTCTTCGTCCCTCTTTGGACCATAGATTTTTCTAAGTACTTTATTTTCGAAAATTCTAAACCTATTCTCCACTCCCTTCGTCAGCGCCCACGTTTCACACCCGTACATGACGACCGGCATTATTATCGTTTTGTAAATTCTTACTTTGATGTTTCTAGATAGCAATCGCGATTACAGTAGCGTGTTTGCTGCATAATAGCACCCATTATCAGCGTGCAGCCGCGCGTTGATTTTCGTTTTAATGTTATTTTCGCTAGTTATAATATACCCGAGGTATTTAAACTCGTTAACCCTTTCGAATTTCATATTTCCGGCCATTGGATCCCCGCCTACATTATTTCGTTCGGATCTGACGACGGTCATATATTTTGTCTTCGATTCGCTAACTTCCAAACCAATATCTTTGGCTTTTGCGGTCAAGATTTATGTATTTTTAGCTACGGTTTCTCTATCATCCCCTAGTAAGTCGAGATCATCCGCATACCCAAGAATTTGTATTATCCCATTGAGAGTAGCACCGGTCGGATTCACTTGTACTTGTCTGACCACGTATTCTAAAACTAAGTTGAAAAGGACGCAAGAAAGTTCATCGCCCTGTTTCAGGCCATCGCGGATCGAAAACTCTTCAGATTAAATTCTGTTTACACGTATTCTATCCCTACTGCCGATAAGTCTTACAAATTTTTTTTGTACACCCAAGAACTCTAAGATCCAGTACATTCGTGAGCGTATAATAGATTCGTAAGCTTTTTTGAAATCGATAAATAGCTGATGTACTACTCCATTATATTCCCATTTCTTTTCTAACAGTTGTCTGATCGTAAACATTTGATCGCTTGTAGATCGGTTTCGGCAGAATCCACACTGGTAATCCCCAATGATTTCCTCGGCAAAAGGAGTTAGTCTACTTAGATTACATTGGACAGGATCTTATAGCACGAAGGCACAAGTGAAATTCCCCGATAATTGTTACAGTTCGTTTTATTGCCTTTTTTAAAGATGGGAATAATAATAGAGGTATTCCATTTCTCCGGCATGCGTTCTATTTTCCAAACTGCGCGTATTAATTTACAAATTTGCCTTGTGAGGCAAGGGCCTCCATTTTTTATCAGTTCTAACGGTCGGTCGTCGATGCCCGCGGCTTTGTTATTTTTTAACTTCTTTATGGCCATTTCTATTTCTACATCAATAGGATAATCAATTAGTAGATCGGCAGTGTGGATTTCATCGAGATTACCTTCTTAAGGGGCTTCGCGTACATTTAATAGCTTATCGAAATAGTTTTTCCATAAATTCAGTCTCTCTGTCGCATCAGCTGCTAGATTGCCATTTTCGTCCCTCATTACTTCCGTTCTACTTTGGAAGCCTTTCCTTATAAAATTGATTCCCCTGTACATCTCACGCGGGTTATTTTGTTTATTATGCGTTTCTATTGCTAGTATTTTATTCTTTTCCCACTCCCTTTTCTTGGATCTATAAAGCCTATTTGTACTTTTACTAATCTCGAGATACTTCTTATGTGTTTGATCGCACTTATTTTGTGAACTCATTAGTTTAGCCTTCCGACGTTTCTCGAATCAAAGTGTGCACTCTTCGTCAAACCATGGTTTGCTTTTGGTTACTTTCTTTAAACCTATAGTAAGTTTCGCGGCTGTCTTTATCGCCTTCTTCATATTGCTCCACAGGGTTTCCGAGTCCTCCTTGTAATTATCGTCTCTCTGTTTTCGGAGAGCGTCGAAACTATTAGAAATCTCAACTTGATAATTTAATATTTCTGTTGGTGTTTTAAACTTATCTATATTGAAACAAACCGTTGGCTCTCTGCGGCTTGTTTTCTTACTTGACGCTAGCCTAGATCTTAGTTTTACTATTACGAGAAAGTGGTCTGAATTTAAATCCGCTCCCCTGTACGATTTTATATCAATCTGATTGTGAGTGATACAATCTGGTGATGTCCAGGTGGCCTTATGTATATTTTTATGCTTAAAATACGTGCTTTTGACAACGAGATTCTTTGAAGCTGCAAAGTTTATTACTCTAGCCCCATTATCATTACTGACGTCATGCAAACTTTTCGACCCTATTGTAGGCCTATACATCGGTTCTTTTCCAATTTTCGCGTTGAAATCTCCCAATACTATTTTTACGTCATACGTTGAGAACTTGTCAAAAACCTGTTCGATTGTTTCGTAAAAAATGTCTTTCGTGTCTTCGTCGTTGTCCTCGGTGGGGCAGTGCACGTTGATTGACACCTGTTTGCTGAAATTACCCTCTAGTACAATATATGATAACCGATCGTTAATGAATTGCATGTCGATAACCGCTTGCGAAATTCGTTTATTAATGAGAAAACTGGTCCCCAGTGTGCGCCCCTTAGCTCCCCCATAGTGAAAAGTATAGTTATTTTTAGAAATTGACGCGTAAACGCCTGGCCAGCAGGTTTCTTGAAGTGCTATTAAGTCAGTATCGTATGCCTTTGCTATCTCAATGAGTTCGCTAAATCCGCCAGTATTTAGACTACGCGCGTTTAGAGTTCACGCCCTTAGATATTTTACTGTAGTTATTTGTTGTTGCAAATTAGCCATGATAATTTTGTGGAAATCCGCACGTTAGGATCCTATTCCGATCGTAGGTGAGTTCACCGTCCCAGAAGTGATAACCGACATACCTCTCTGGGTCTAAGTATGGGAGCTTTCCGACTTTGACAAGGACCGTGTCAACTTGTCGTCAGACACATTACAGTTTCATCCTCGTATTCTAACATTATGCAAGGCAGCGCGCCTACTGGCATCAATACCCCTTTGGCCCTATACAGGCGAATCATTCCACACATCCCTTGCGGGCAGTGTCATCGCTGCGGTGTCCAATGGGGCAGCAGGATTTTTCCCTTACAAGATTTTTAGTTTTGGTTTGGGTAGTGTTTCTAGGTGGATACACGCTGCACCTCGGCTTGCCAGAACCCACCCATTGCGTATAAACGCGAATGGGTGAGTCCTCCCAAGCCATGGTCCTCGTGTACCTATTTTCTACCAGTGTGGGCTCACCACACCCACTACTGGTTCCTATCGGCTGTCCGCGACTGCGTATTCTTGTATTTGCAGTTAACCTTAGGGGCTGTTCAGCCTTACGGGCCGTTCCTCTATCCACAATCTGAGGACGCGCTACGTAGTGGTGACAGGAACCCACCGAACAGATGTATTATCATTTATGATTCTTAATTACATTTTATATTGCTTTAAATTAATTATATATTTTAATTTGATAATTAGGTAATCGAAATAAGGAACACGTCAGATGCTATTTGTGTCAGTTTTTGTTGTATCAATTATTAAATAATTAAATTTTTTAGTTATGAATTACTGGTACATATCTCTGATTATCATTTGATATGCTCCATGTTCCTGAAATTCATTTTTAAGAGAAAATTTTGCGCTTGCGTGCAAATTTTTTGTACGGGTTATTTTATTATTATTTTGATACTTTTATTTCCTGTTTAATCTAGAAAAGTAGATGAACACACCTAAGTGTATATTTAGTGAACAGTATTTAACAAATCGTAACATTTATCGAACCCACTATTCCCTAAAAGCTGTTACGTAAATTATGGATGGCCAGTAATTTGCAGAAATTGAAGAAATTCTCAATATCAAAGAAAAGCTTTTGATTGGAAGAAATGGTTTTTTGTTGCAATACAAATTTTTCTTTGTTTTAAAATGAGTTTCTGTATTTTGAATTTGTTCTCGGCTTGATAAAAAGAGTTATGCTCAAGAAAAAGTTTCTTTCATTTGATCATATATTTTCCTGTGTGGAATTAAGCAAACAATGTTAAAATGGTTGATAAGAATCATTCGGCTCCGCGAATGAAGTTCGATATAAACGACGAGCGGTTTACACAGTCAAAAAATTATTTATTGTTGCTTTCAATGTAACATTGATAATAAGTAGAATTTCATAATCTGGAGCATCTAATTTCGTGTTCGAAATGTCGGAAAAAATATATTTGAATCTCTTAATTTTTGGTGGCATTTTGTTTCAAGGAATTTTTGGGAGTGTCCTGGAAGATAATCATAGTAAGTGAACTCATATTGTCAATGAATATTACCGCCGTAGCGATATCATAGTATATTGCGTCACAAGTGCGGAAAACAGGCAGTTCCACACGAGTCTGAGGCTCACGGTGAGCTGTAAACGAGATGCAGACGGCCGAAAACGAGCCGAGCCGATAGCAAGTACTGTAAACTTCATAGGAGTTACAACTACCAACTTTCATCACCTGTTGCACACGATATTTTTTTGTAGCAAATGCAGGAAATTTTTAATTTTAAAATCAATAATAACAAATTTTCCGCGAATTGGTGAGATTTCGTTTCCGAGAGTAGTGAAAAGTAATTTTCAATTGAAATGCGCAAGTGCTACAGCTAGAAAAAGTAATCTTGTTCAAAGTGCGCAGGCGCAGTAGCTAGAAAAAGTATTTTTATAACTGGTTTTTGCCGCGGTATCGGAATTGGTCAGTTCCCGCACTTTATAGTTGCCTCGAAAAGTGAACATTCCGTGTATGCGTTAGAGAAAGTAATTTTTGATACACCGAACTCTCGGGTTCAGTCCAGCTTTGGGGGTAGCCTGAAAATAGGCTTGGTCACAAATCGGGAGGATCCAAACGTAAACAGTCAGGGCCGACTGAACCGTTTCCAATTGAAATACATGATATTGCGCAATCTCCGCATGTGAGTATCCGCGCACTGCGCCTTTCCTCTACGCTTCTGGTGTTTTTCAAGCAAGATTCGCAACCCTCTCTCGCCTTGCACGCTGAACGACTGCGTAGGCCAGCCGTTCTAGGAAGGCGGAGACCCGGGGGACAGATTCCGAGAGTTGGGTGTACCTCCATGTTAACGTACAAACACCTCACTCGAATTGCACGTCTAAAACTCTACAACTTTGTCGTTGCTCGTCTACAAGAACCACCTTGCTTGTTGAGTTGGACCCTCGCTTTTATTACATTTATTATTATTTTCAATTTCTCAGAATTCTTTTAACTACCTTGAAATATTTTCCATTTATCGGAATAACCTGATTTCTCTGAACTCCTCGAAATCCATCAATTTACTGAATTATCTAAATTCCGTGAATTCTTCTAAATTCAAGGAATTCCCTGAATTTCTTGAATTCCTTGAATATTTTGAATTCCTTAAATATCCTAAATTCCTTCAAAATGATGAATCTCTGAAATTTCTCAAATTTACCAATAGGGTTGTTTCGCAATTTTAGATAAAATAATTTTTGAATACATAATTTTAATCTAAACTAAAGGTGCGTTCTAATTTTTGTTTCTGTTGAGTCGTTCAACAGAAAAAAATGATTAAAAATTGAAGGCGGGAAAACGCTTATTCAAGTTGCTGTCACGTGATTCAGAGGTTCTCATAATTATCAATATGACGATGTGGCTTTGATGCAAACTATAATGGAAACCATGGAAACTAACAAAACTTATGATAAAGAGGTTAGGTCACCTAACCGTTTCACTTTTAGTCCTCGTATTTCTGCACTTACGAAGTCACAATTACTCTTGAAATACTCCGGTACCAGACATATATATCTATTTCCGGTAGATTTCCGCTTTTGGCGGAAACCCTCTTTTTACATTTTCAAACAATATTTTGCGACTTCTATTTTCGACGTGCAGATAACAAAACAAAACATCGGCACAGAAAAATATACTTGAGAATCACTGATACATAAACTGTGATTGGTGGCAAATCCGACCCCTTTGACGTCAGAGGGACCCTCCAATCGACATCGTGTTAGAAAATTCATATTTCAACACTAAATTAAAAATAGGAAACAATACGTAAAAAATATTTTATGGGCGTTTCTAAATTTAGAATGTTATAAACTATAAGATCCATTCAATGGAAAAGTGATATCTGAATTTGGAAACAACCCTATTGCTCTGGAATCCCTGAATTTAAGGAATCCCTTGAATTCTCTGAATTCATTAAATTCTTTGAATGCCTTGAATTCTCTGAATTCCTTGATTTCTACAAATTCGTTGATTTCTACAAATTCACTGAATTCCTAAAATTCACTGAATTCCAAGAATACACTGAATTCCAAGAATACACTAAATTTCAAGAATACACTGAATTCCAATAATTCAGTGAATTCCAAGAATTCAAGAATTTCAAGAATTCACTGAATTCCAAGAATTCAGTGAATTACAAGAATACACTGAATTCCAAGAATTCAGTGAATTCCTAAAATTCCTAAAATTCACTGAATTCCAAGAATACACTGAATTCTAATAATTGACTGAATTCCAGGAATTCAGTGAATTCCAAGAATGTTCTGAATTCCAAGAATGCACCGCATTCCAACAATTCACTAAATTCCAAGAATTCACTGAATTCCTAAAATTCACTGAATTACAAGAGTACACTGAATGCCAAGAATACACTGAATTTCAAGAATGTACTGCATTCCAAAAATGCACCAAATTCCAACAATTCACTGAATTCCAACAAATCACTGAATTCCAGCAATTCACTGGAATCCTAAAATTCACTGAATTCCATGTATACCATTAAGCCATTTCCCTTTCAGGGTAGGCGTGACACTACCCGATTTGGTTAGTGTTTCTAGGTGGATAGTTTCTTGTAGTAAATAACTACAAGTGTGGGCTCACCACACCCACGATGTGCCAACAGCACGCAGTATTCTCGAATGGTCACTCAACGCTGCTTAACTTCAGTGATCTGACGAGAACTGGTTTTTTCAGCGTGGTATGGCCGTTGAATTCACTAAATTCCATGAATTAACTAAATTCCGTGAATTCACTCAATTCCATGTACTTACTAAATTCCACGAATTCTCTGAATTCCCCGAGTTGTATGAACTCCATGAATTCCCTAAACTCCACGAATTCTCTGAATTCCACGAAATCTCTGAATTCCAAGTAAGTAAGTAAGTATACCATTCAGCCATTTCCCTTTCAGGGTAGGCGTGACACTACCCGATTCGGGTAGTGTTTCTAGGTGGATAGTTTCTTGTAGTAAATAACTACTACAAGTGTGGGCTCAACACACATTAAGAATTCTCCAAATTCCACGAATTCTCTAACTTCCACGAATTCTCTAAATTCTACGAATTTCATGAATTCCCTGAATTGCACGACTTCTCTGAATTCCATGAATTCCCTTAATTTAAGTAATTCCCTGAATTCCATGAAATCCCTAAATTACTTAAATTCTCTCAATTGCTTGAATTTACTGAATCAACAAGATGCCAAGGAAGTTAAAAGAATTCAACAAGAAATTCAATGAGTCCAAATGCATTGCAATTAATTTAACAGAATTGAAAAGAATTCATATAAGGCAAAAAATTTATGAAAGTCAAAAGAATTTAACAGAATCGAATGTCAATTTAAAGTGATTTATGTGAATTCAAACTAATTCCAAATACTATACCAGCACAGAGTTTTAGAATTTGAGATGCATACTCTGATAGAGGTTCTTTTAACATGGAGCTATCGATATGCTCCTCGTTTAGGGAGAATAAATTTGGGGAAGTGTTTTTTCTAAGATATTCTTCTTATCGGAACATAGTGGGAATGAACGGCATCGTCTAATATTGTCTGATCGTAAAAAGAAAAAGTACATAATAATTTTGTTTCGGAACCACATAAAATGAGCCATTTCTCCAAACAATATTTAACATTTTCTTTTCTTAACCATCCTAGTGGACACTGAATGATTAATTTTTGGTACTTGCAGAGAACTCATCAAATCTTCACCTTCGCGAAAAACGTATGGTTCCTGGTCACATGGTTCATGGTGACAGTATGGATCCTGGTCACACCTTACGCGGACTCGGAGACTGGCTGGTTAATGATGCTATACATATTGTGAAGATTTATATATATAATGTACAAATTTGTACAGGTGTTATAGTCACGCCCGTACATATCTTAACTCCTCAAGCATGCGTTTATGATCCGCCAACGGGGTACAGAGTTGTATCTGGTGCACCAGCGAGAGGTCCTATTATAACTCACGAAATAGAGGATATAGATAATCATCACCTACTTGATTTGCTTCTGATTGATCCACCTACCTCTGCCGGAAGTCGATTCAGTCGACCGATACTACCTGCTGGAGAAGCCCTACCGGGAGGCATACATTATACTATTATTGCTTGGGGATCCACTGGTGAAGTACGGCCAATTATGGAAGTAGAGAGAGCCAACCTGTGGCATTGTGCCCATACCTACGGGCATCTCAATTATCACGTTTCACTGGCAAATAATATCTGCACTGTTCAATCCAATGAACCACACAGTCAGTGTATGGCACAGGATGTCGGTTCTGCCTTGGTTGTGGGTGACAGAATCTTTGGTGTTCTTGTTCAAGCTGGCAACTTTGCCCATGGTCTTCCTAATGTTTTTTTACGCGTGAATAATGGCAACCAATACTATAGGTGGCTTATGCCATACGTTCAACCATATGCAGATGCCCATCCATATCTGTACAATCCGAGGCGCTGAATGTAAGTAAGGTAATAGAAAATAAGTAAGGAAAGATGTTAAAATAAAGCAGAATGTGTCAAAATTCGCAAGCATATGTTTGTTTACTTTGGGAAATCTTTTTGTCCCTTGGTGAAGATTGGTCTCACTGTAGCACTGGCTTTTTGTAGAATGATAGGCCATGTCAAACTTCACATGATTTTCCAGATGTTCAGGTATCAGTATGTACTCTTGAGAGTTTGATTCGCTACTGTTTTAGTTTGATAGATTGTTTGAAGTTATGAGAAGAACAAATCTAAAAGTAGTCAATTTAGCTACTTTGAGATGTTGACTAATGTATCAGTAATACAATTATTTTAAAGGTTAGTTTTATAAATTTTTTTTTTTTTAAACTAAAATTAAATTAGTTTTTAAACTCATAGGTGCTCTGAATACATATTACGATGGCATTTTTTACAAGAAAAACCACTAATAATATAAAATCACTTATAATATACTATTACTTCCTGACAAAATCGAATCCGACAGTTACACATCAATGTACCGATTTTTGCAAAACGTTTGTTTTTCATCTGAGTGGGTTTTGATGTGCTTATCTGTATTCTTTGTTGTTCAATTTTTTGGTTAGCAGGTCCTTTGGTTTACCTTGGTGCTGTACCAATTTTTGACGAATTGCTCTAATTGTTGGTTCAATCGGATATAAAACTTTTTCCAGCAAAAGAGAGTTTTCAGCATTCATAAATTTCAATTTTCTTTCTCATTTTCGCATTGAAAAGTTCTAGCTTTATGTTGCCGCACAGCTTAGTTATGATCAATTTGTGATTAAAACTTGCAAGAGAAAAATGAAACACAAACAATTTATTAATCAATCAAGTAATCTTCATCGCATTGTACAATATTTTTTAAGAATCTGCTTTCTACTGACGAATCCTATTATTATAAAAACTGTTTGGATTTGCCGCAAGGAACCAATTAAGTTGATTTTTGACTCTTTCCACATCGGAAATTTGTTTTTTGTTGTCACCTTATTTCGTTCTTTGCGGCGAAACCAACCAGTTTTTATAACACTGATTTGTTATGACTGTATAGAAAAGTGTTTGATGAAATAAGTACATACTTATTTCAACTAATTATCTGTTCTTATATTTGATAAGCATTGTCAAAATTAATATATACCTTTTATTGAAACACTGTATACTGAAACAGTCCCCATAGGGCTAATAGCGACGAACTGTATTAAAAAAAATTGGTCAGGTCCTACCAACCTGACATAATCAGCAACACTGGTCTTTCTCTTTCTCACTTTGCCAAACTACCCTCGCCTATCGCTCGGGACGTGAAAGCTCATTTGGTGGCAGCGGTGAGATTGTCACTTTCGTTTAAATTCAGTGCTTTTAATAAAATTTTACTTCAGTTTAGTATTAAGATAGCTACTATCATCGTCACTCGAGAGTATAAGTCCTTCTTAGATACGTTGGAACGACACCTTTGGGTCAAGACAAAGTTCGTAGTGCATGATAGGCGTTGGTATACTTCGCGTGCTTGCAAGCTCCGCCATCCTTAATAAACCTACAAAATACCCTGAATTAACCTTGTATCTACTCTTTGTAGCAAGATTGTACAAGTGAAGGGTTTAAAACATCGTTATCGAAAACTATCACT
This sequence comes from Andricus curvator, assembly GCA_932195095.1. Taxonomy (NCBI): domain Eukaryota; kingdom Metazoa; phylum Arthropoda; class Insecta; order Hymenoptera; family Cynipidae; genus Andricus; species Andricus curvator. Next base: position 15,416 of record CAKNYM010049474.1, read on the forward strand.
CAACAATCGCGTTTAATACCATTCCGAGATTTAATAGGGATTTGAAACAAATTTCAGTTTTGGAATTCAAACAGTTCTTTGAATTTTCAACATTACTCACAAACGTGTTTCAATCATAGCTCAAAAGGGAACAATGGGGTGATAATTCACTATTCCGGAAAATTTAAACACTCTTTTAGGTTTTCAAACCTTTTTGGATTTTCAACTACTTGAATAAATTCGAAAGTGCAATTTTTGCAATTTTGAAGCGTTTTGATTCTGTAGCAAACAATAAAGTCATCAAACCTATAACTAGCTAAAACAGATTCACTGTTTCAATCTCATGTTTCTTTTTACTCAAAACCAATGCGCTTTCTAACGCGACTCTCAATTTATGGCATACAATTCATTAAACTTTCAGCATTATTTTATCCACTCCTTGATAGCTCGAGTTGTTATAGCAGAGCATATTATAACATACGACCACTAAATTTTCTAGGTCTTTCATTGGTATGCGTAATTGTAGATTCATTTTTCCTCTACTCCTTCTTGTCAAAGCGTACTCGTCTCACATTCTTCATCTTTGATTACATAGAGGTCTTACAATTAGGGATTTTGTGGGAATCGAGTGTGCCCACTAATCAAAGTTATTTAATCTCCAGATTTAATTAGAGGAGACAAATTAAAGAACGTCACATTTAGTCACAGTCAGTTTTCTTTATTGTATAAAGACATGGGAATGACTACTGGGTCAACCTAAGGACTAGGAATACGTAGAGTTACAGATGGGAAACTCGCTACAAATTTATAATACATGTAGATTCCCTAAAATTTAAACATGCTGTGAGACACCGTCGGCCCCTACGCGAACTGACCAATATGACCTTGGATGACATATTAAATATACGTAAAACATCACGAAAACGAGCAAAAACATAGTGTTTATCTGTAATGATCCTCCAACTGAATGAATAAGTGCTGTAATAGGTAGCTCTGATGAGCAAAATACTTCCAAACTGATTATAACGTCAAAAATTTACTTGTCTGATCCTTGCATTTTATTAAAAATGATTACTGGTTTTCAGGTTGGTATACTAAATATTAATTAAATAAATAATATTTAATATTAATATTTAACGAAAACGTAACCGTTATGATCTAATTTTTGTACTGTTATTGACCTTTCTGTTATTTCGTGTGGTTCTTAAGTTAAAGCACTGGTTTGAAGACACAATGAATGTATATAAACTTTTGTGAGAGATTTTGTGGTAGCTCCGCACATTAAAATCATACCAGAATTAGGAATATTTTGGCTGTCGATCATATTCCTGGATGCAGGTGTAGCTGTTGCGTAACTACACAAACTACCTAAGTCCAAGAATACCATTTTCTAAACTTAAACACACTTTTGAATTAAATTATTGCTACTACTCCATATTATCCATATAGCTTCCGAGGCCATGTTTCTATGACACCGCAGCGCCTCTATTGACGCGGTGGATGTTTTCATTCCCAATAGAGTCATTTCTCATATTTCATTCAACTTTTCACAAATAATTAACGTGAATGTCTGATTAGATATCAAATCTTTATAAATAGACTATATTCCAAAGCAATGATTTCAATTGACACCAATTATTTAAAAAATCAAAATACCAGATTTCATTCAAGACTCATCCTTGAATACTAATTTAATTCAAGTGAACAAATCATCACCTTTCACTGCAATAAACCATTCTAAATTTTTAAATTATGAATTACCTAAAAAAGGGGTGTCTTGAGATAGCATTCATGGAAAAACTGTAACAACTCTTAATGATTTAATTAAACAACTAAAAAAGCGATTCACACCCCGTGAAACCTATGCATGGTATTAACATGAAATTTCGACTACTCGAATGAATCGAGAAGAAAACGTTAGTGCATTTTTCTATAGCGTCATTCTCCTTAAATCGGGAGCTCAAGCGGTTCTTCAAGATAAAAATGAATCGAGATGTTCTTAGCCTAACTATGTTAGGCTATAAACTGTTCATAAATGAGAACAATTCTCAATTTTCGACTAATTACATTCCGCCTTATCAATATTCTGACATGCCCTATAATCCTTATTCCTATTTTCCAACGGTTCTGTTGCAAATTACCGGATGATCAATCTACAAATATTTATGTACAAAAAATACAAAATCACAACATAATACAAAAAATTTTCAAATACAATGATCAATTAGAAAAACCAAATTTTGTATTTGAAATGGTAATTTTTCGAGATGGAAAAGGGAAGGGGGAATTTCTGACGCACCTATTCCTTTCCCACCCTCACGACTTCTTTAAAAAAATTGTCAGAATTATTTTATTTGAAAAGTTATGAACAAAATGTCTTTTCTATTCATGCATAAACTTTGGATCATGTCAATGAAAAAAGTTTTTCTGTTAAAAACAGATGCTTCGGATATTATAAATGAGCATAACTTCCTTACTCTTCAATCAAGGGTATCAATATTATAAGTCAATCGATTTGCCTTGAATGAAGGAATCTTTTCCGTTATTGCATCTATTTTAAATTATATGTTAGTAAACAAATTTTCACTATGAAAAGCCGTTTTTCAAATATTATGCATTACCCTTAATAAAATGTATCACTATTATAGGCCAGTCGTTTCGTCTCGAATCAACACATCTTTTCTCTTCTCGTATCAAATTTGAATTGTGCGAATGACAAAATTTTTACTATAAAAATCGATTTTTAATATAATACAAATGACATATAGGTCAATCAATTCGTCTAGAACCGAAGAATTTTTTTGTGTTGTTGCACCAACATTGAATGAAGTTAAAGGAAAAAAGGTTTACTATAAAAAACCGATTTGTTAAATATAATAAAGTGCAAAAAATGCATCAAGTGTATATTTTTAGAAATTCCTTGGTCTGGACAATTGCTTAGAATATTGTATTAGACAGTTCTATACTGAGGGATGTTTAATTGAATGAATTTAAAAATTGAGCCGAACGCCGGGGCAAACACTAACAGCGTTGTCCCCTGGGTTGCAACAAATTGAAATTTTCGAATTGGCAAAATTAATGTTTTTTTCAAACAGGCTTGTATAGAGTAAAAAGACAAAAGTTTATTCTTCTGTAAACTTTCATCGTATCTCGCATCATTTCCGTGATTTATTGCAACCACTTATATTTTTCTGAAAAATTGTTAGTCACGATGAATTCAATTTTTAAAGGACGATGAAACCATTACAGTTTTTTGCTGATTAAAAAACAAATACATTAAGTGTGTACATGAGTCGGTTTTTATCACTATAGAGCAATGGTTTCTAATTATATTGGTATAGAGGTGTTGACACCTGTTTTCAAGTTTCACGCTTTGGCCTTCTTATTCTTTAAATAAAGACAAAAATGATACGCAATCGCGCGATACATGCGCGTATTATTTCTCAATTTAAAGGGAAAAATAATATTACATTCAAAATAAAAATTTCGAATAACTATTTATTTTTAAGGTTTATTTGTTTATTTGTAAAAATAATAATTGTCAAAAAGCTGTCTTTTTAACCAAAAAACATTAGATATTTTGCAAAACCGACGAAATTTCGACAAAAAGTTTACTTTTTTAACTTGAAAAGATGATTTTTCAATTCAAACAGATTCTAATTTTAAATCAAAAAGATTGAAATTCAACCAGAAAGACGAATTTTCAACAAAATAGATGAATCCTCAGCCAAAAAGGATTTTAATTTTGAACTAAGCATTTGCAATTTCAATAAAAAAGGGTAAATTTTGTACTAAAAGACATGAATTTACAAACCAAAAGGACGAATTTTCAAAAAAATTGTTGGATTCGCGTCCGAAAAAGATTTCCAGTCCAGAACAAAAAGACTTTGAAGATTTTTCAATTTTAAGAATTTACCATTGAAAATTATACAAGTTTTAAATTTGACATTTAGAAGTTCTCTAATTTTCGATGATTTACCTACAATTTCATTAATTGGGAAGATTGAGAATCAAAACGTGTCGAACTTTCATGTTTAAAGTCAAATTATTTTTAATTGACAATTTTCAAAACTGGAGAATTTTCCATAGCAAATCTTTTAAAATTGAACTAAATATTTTTGAAACATTCGGAATTACATACCTTTAAAATATAAATCTTGAAAATTGAATAATTTTTAATCCAATATTTTAATTATTTAAGAATTTTCAATTGTAACTATTCAAAATGTTAGAACTTTGAATTGTAAATAATTAAAATTAAAGAAATTTCAATGTTGAAAATTTACAATTAGAAATTATATAATTCAAAATTACATCTTTATAAATGATACACATTAAATTTAAGGAATCTTTAATTTCAAATATTCAAGATCGATCCTATTCTAAAAGATATTCAAATTTAATGATTTTAAACTGTGAGCATTCAAAATTGAATAATGTAACAAATTTTCAATTGTAAATATCTTCGAAATCGATCATAATTTTTTTCTTAACATAATTAAATTTTAGAAAAAGTATTTTTAATTAAAGAAAAATTGAAACAAACACTCTAAATCAATCATCCTTCAAGTATAAACCTTGAAATGGGAGAATATTAAATTGCGAGTCTTCATATTGGAAGAATTTTCAATTGTAAATTGTAAATTTAGATTTTTGCATTTTCCAAAATTGAAGAGTTTTAATTGTGAATCTTCAAAATTGCATCTTACTCAATTATACACATTGAATATGATAGAATCATCAATTGCAAATCTTCAAGATATAAAATATCAAATTAACTTATGTACCAATTGATTTCTTTGCTTTTATTCTGGGATGCAGTCTTATATTTAAATAAAAGTAATCTTCATACAGATTAAGGAAAACTGATTAAGATTAAAATTGAATTGAAATTGTATGAAAGCCGAGGTAGCTACTTCAATATTAGAGGCGTGTAGTCGTCGATTCGAATTTTCAATACAAATGTAGACACCCTTGAAAAATTTGATTTTTTGAAATAGAAAAAAATTTGAACGTACATTAAACCGGTTTCATTTCCTCAAGCTATTGCAATTTTTTAAATCAAAATAACTTCTTTTTTGGCAAAAAAGTGAATCCAAAAGTCAAGTCGAATCTTTGAAATTTGATTTATTCAAATATTCCAATAAGCCGAATTTTGAAGATTCGTCTTGACTTTGGGATCAATTTTTCAACCGGTTCGATATACAGTTAATTTTTTTCTTTTTTGAAAAATGCAATGTTCCAGGAATATTTGTTTCAGATTGAAGAAACCGTTTCCTTAACATGATTTGTTTCATTTAACCAAAAAATACTTTAAATTTGAGAGAATTATTTTAAATTGAAGAAAAACTGAAATACATATTGCAGAGAACGTCCAAAATTACACCATTTTAAAGTACAAACATTCTAAATCAATTATTCTTCCACTGCAAACCTTAAAATAGGAGAATATTAAAATGCTAGTCTTTAAATTTGAAGAATTTTCAATTGTAAATTTTCAATTTAGAGTCAAGTTGAATTTTTGAAATTTGATTTATTCGAATAATTTGAATGTTGAAGATTCGTCTTGACTTTGGATCAATTTTTTAACCAAAAAAAAGAAGTTATTTCGATTTTTAAAAATTGTAGTAATTCAAGGAAATCAAGCCGGTTCGATATACAGTTAAATTATTTTCTTTTTCGAAAAATCCAATGTTCCAGGCTTGTCTAAATTTGTATTAAAAATTCGAATAAACGACTGCACACCTCTATTTGATATGTATTAGTAGTACCCATTTCCAATTATTCTATATGTTTTATGTTCCTGGAATTCGTTTTGAAGATAAAATTTTGCCCTTGTGTGCAGAATTTTTTCTATGGGTTATTTCAGTATTATTTTAGACACCTTTACTTTCTGCTTATTCTAGAAAAGTAGATAAGCAAATCTAAGGGTATATTTAATAAGTTATGCCCACCTATGTAGCAAATCGCAACATTTTTTAAACCCCCTTTTCCCTAAAAGCTGTTAGGTAATTTATGGATGGCCTGTAATTTACAAAAATTAAAAAATTTCAATGCCAAAGAAAATCTTCTTTGATTTACAGAAATTACTTTTTATTTGAAGAAATGATTTTTTGTACCAATAAACATTTTTCTTAACTTTAAAATTATTCTCGCAATTTTGAATTGGTTTCTGGGTCAATAAAAAACCTTGCGTCAAAGAAACAGTTTCTTTTATTCAAGGCGGATATTATTCTGTGTGGAATCGAGGATACAATGTCAAGAGTTTGATAAGAATAAGTCGGCTCTGCAAATAAAGTATAATACAGAAGACGCTCGCTATTCACAGTCATCAAATCATTCATTTTTGCCTTTAGTCTCGCCTTTAGTGTAACAGTGGCAAGAAGTAGAATTCCTTCATCTGGAGCATCTAATTACGTGTTCGAAATGTGGAAAATGATATATTTGAATTTCTTAGTTTTTGGTGGCATTTTGTTTCAAGGGATTCTTGGGAGTGTCTTGGAAGATGATCTTAGTAAGTTAACTGATATTCTGAATAAATATTAGCGCCTGAGCGATAATATAGTATATTGTGCCACAAGTGCGGAAAAGAGGCAGTTCCACACGAGTGTGAAGCTTAAGGCGAGCCGGAAACGACCCGAAGATGAGGAGATGGCAAATATTGTAAACTTCACAAGAGTTGAAAACTGCCTTTCAGCACCTCTTGCACACGATATTTTTTCGTAACAAATGCAGGAAATTTTTGATTTTAAAACCAAGAAAAAACAATTTTTCGGGAACTGGTGTGGTTTTGATTTCGGGAGTAGTGGAAAGTAATTTTTAATCGAAAATTGCAAGAAAAATAGCTAAAAAAAGTAATCTGGTTCCAAGTGCGTAAGCCCAGTAGCTAGAAGAAGCATTTTTATAACTGCTTTTTGCCACGGTTTCGGAGTGGGTCACTTGCCGCTCGCTATGCATGCCTGGAAAAGCGAACCTTCCGTGAATGCAGTACAGAACATAATTTTTGATACCTTTATGTAACAAAATCCCTCGCTTGGAGTGTACGTCTAAAACTCTACAACTCTGTTGTTAGTCGTCTAAAAGAACAACCTTGCTTTTTGACTTGGTCTCTTGTTTTCATTATACATCATACTCGGTAAGCAGCAGACAGGTCTAGTAATTAATACTCTCTGGTTGAGCATAATGTTTTTTAATATTTCCAATTCACATTTAATTCCTTTGAAGCATTTGTATTTCTCAGAATTTTTTTAACTTTCTTGAAATATTTCGCATTCCTCAAAAATACCTGAGTTTTTTGAACTCCTTGAATACTGCCAATTTAATGTAGTGAATTAACTGAATTTCTTGAATTACCTGAGTTCTTTTAACTTGTTGAATTCTCTTCATTTCCAGAGTTCTCGAAATCCCTTGAATTCTTCTAAATTCGAGGAACTCCGTGAATTTCTCAAATCTCCTATATATTCGAAATTCCTTGAGTATCCTAAATTCCTTGACAATGATGAATTTCTGAAATATTTGGAATTTTCTAAATTCTCTTTATTCCTTGAATTTTTTGAATACTCTGGAATCCATGAAAATCTCGGAATTTCCTGAAATACTTGAATAACTGGCAGTCAATATTATAACAATGACTATGTATTATTCACCACTCTGTGAAGTATGTCGGAATGTGAATCGCATGTACGATAAGTACATAAATGATTGGATTATATTTGATTGTACATTTGCAAGTTTCATGAAGTATGCGAGAATCTATGTGAGGTCAATTAGAAACCTCGAATGATAACAATAATATTTGATCAAATTATTTCGTGAGAACACTGGCGCTATGTGTAAGAATTACAAGCCAGTAATTTTTTTTTTATTCAAGAAATGCTGAATTAATTCTATTACATTAAAATTTAATATTCTGAATTCCTCACATATAAGCAATTCCCCGAATTCCTTAAATATGCGGAAATCGCGCAATTTCCTGATCATTCAAAATGTCCGAAATTCCGTGGATATTTGGAATTCCATTAATTCTCTGTATTTATGAATCTCTCAAAATCTCTTGAATACTCTAAAATACTGGAACATTCGAATTTCCCTAAATTCTCTGAATTTCTCTAATTCTCTAAATTCTCCCAATACTAATAATTCTCTGAATTCCTTGAAATTTCTGAACTCCCTGAATTTCTTTAATTCCATGAATTCTCTGAATTCCATGTTCACTCTGAATTCCAGTTTTTCTCTGAATTCTTCAAATTCAATTAATTTCACGAATACAATGAATGCAACGAATTCTCTGAATTCCATTAATTCTCTCAATTGAATAAATTCACTAAATTCTCTACATTCCACGAATTCCATGAATTAACTCATTTTCAGCAATTCCCTTAATCCGTCAATTCACTGAATTTCCCGAAGTCTCTGAATTCGTTGAATTCTATGAATTCTGTATATTTCAAGGAATTTAAAAGGATTGAAAAAAAATTCAAAGAGCTCAAATGCATTTCAAGTAATTTAACAAAATTTAAAAGAATTCATAGAATGCAAGAGAATTCAAAGGAATTGAACGTTTATTTGAAGTAATTTATGTGAATTGAAAATAATTCCAAAGAATATACCAAACCACAGATTTAGAGTTTTAGACGTATACTTCGCGAGCGGTTTTCTTAACGTCCAGTCAAATTAGACTTTTTTCCAGAAAACAAACATAAAGTTTTTATTTCTATCGTACGTGGTTCCTTATGGCACCCGAATTAAATATCAAAAGAGCTTCCCTCTGGCCAGTGAACGCTACCACCCTTAAATCTAACAAACAACCCCTGAAAATTGGTTTTTGGCGATTATTTGGAGAAGGGTGCATCGGATGATAAAAATAGTTCAGTACAAAAAAATAGTAAATAGAATTCTGAACAAGAAAAGTTATATGAATTTTTATTGTGCGCGTCATAGTTTCTGAGTAATCCGCCCCGGGAATAGGGGGTGAGTTTGATCTCGCAGCCCACACGCGCTTTCTCTTGCACGTATCTCTAAATGGGGTGGTTTTTCGATAAAAATTAATAGGACTAAAATTGTAGGGCAAACAATTCTTCATAAATATTGCTAATTTATTTTTTATTATTTAAACCAGTAAAGATTATATCAAAATTTTTCCGAAAATGAATCAGTGACTCATTTCCACACCACCCATGAGGTAGAGATTGTGGTGCGTTTTTTTTAATGTGGTTTCCCCAGGCGGCCTAATCCACTGCACATTCGTAAAAAATTGTTAAAATGTAACTGTTCAAGCTGTTATTAGTTGGCATAGTTATCAACTGTGCCTGGAAGTTCATCTATGACTTCTTCATTGAGGCAACCTTTACCTTGACAATGTAGGCACATTACGGTCAACATTAGGCCAACGGCCATACCACGCTGAAAAAATCAGTTGTCGTCCGATCACTGAAGTTAAGCAGCGTTGGGCCTGGTTAGTACTTGGATGGGTGACCATTCGAGAATACTGCGTGCTGTCGGCACATCGTGGGTGTGGTGATCCCAAACTTGTAGTTATTTACTACAAGAAACTATCCACCTAGAAACACTACCCGAATCGGGTAGTGTCACGCCTACTTACGGAACATTTCAATCCAGGTTTTACACATCCACAACGTTTAGCGCACCCCATTTTACAGGAACAGACGATTAAATTCATTATGTTAGATGGAGCTGGTGCCTCAGTAGTAGACACTGCTGATAAACTATTTTTTCCTCTTTTCCAACCCCACAGGTCTGGTTCTAAGATTTTTCCTCTCCACGTTTGTATTTGATGATAAACTCGATAAGAGTGTTGTCGAGCAGCTGCACACGTATCTGTAATTGTTTAAGCTTGTTTCAGAAGGTTTGTCCTTATATAATGCAAGAATCATTTTTTCTCCCGCAGCTGCTACTTCATCGTGAGTATAATTAGGGTTGTTAAAAGTTGTTACAATATCTTGCAAAGATTCATTCTTGTTCAACAAAGTAATTGTTTTAATTTTAACCTGCTCCAAGAAACCGGAGGCTGTATCACACCCACTAAATGCTTGGGCAAATAAAATGGATTCCTTACTGTTTTTTAAAGAGTCAGACTCTTGTAAAAGTTTCGAACTATAAATTCGCGATCCCGCAGTTCCTTTTCCTTCTTTTAGGAACAAAATATCCTTTTCCGCAGGAGAAAGAGCAATAATCAAAGCGAGGAGATCCACATCCTGACCAACTTCAACTGTTTTATTCAGTAGGATTTTTCGATGGCTGTCTGTACGATTAGCACATCAGCGTCGTCATTTGCAACACGTGTTTCAAACCCTTCGTTCTGAAGTCTTTGATGTAATTGTGAAATCAAACGAGCCTTATTTGTAAGATTATTCAGGAATTTTTGAGGAGGGTCAGTTAAAACTGTATTTTCCTGAAATAAAATTCGGGTGAAATATTCTTCAAAAGACGCTGCTGACATTCAACACTTTTCGTACTCGCTTCATTCAACGAATAACCGTCAAATACAACAACAACGTTGTTGCCGTAATGTTTACGGATAAACAGTATATATTCATTGTAAATGTCTGCAAAAGAGGTATTCTTTGGCCATACTACACGGTAAATCAAATTGGCCCCATGTAAAACATATTTACATTCTTCAAGATATTCCTCATGATTCTCAAAGGAACTGTATATCTTGTACAATGATGATTTTGTTGTCTTTCTCATTAACCATTTCTCACTAAACATAGAAAGTGGAAATGAAGACAGTTCGTAATTGAAACATAATGTTAAGTCGTCCTTTGCTTTTACCGTGCAAACTATTCTTTGAAGTAATTGAGTAGTATCAATTTGTACGACATCATCGGCAATTTTTACCGTGAAATTTGATGCAGAAATTGGTTTTGCGTTGTCTTTGCGTTTTATTGTGAAATCCGCAAACTTTTTTCCCTCTATTACGACTTCTTTTAGTAATTTTTCGCCAATTTCTACGGCTGCGTAACAATTTATGTCTTCGGAAGCAACAATACCACTCGATATCGACATTAGATCTTCGGTATGAGTGAATGGAAAATGTTGCTGAAACCATTAGAAAAAAGTTCTAATATCCTTTTCGTCCTTTTTAATTCTCGAATCTCTGAGTTCAATGTACTGAAAACTAGTACTGCTGGTAATTCCACAGAACTTTTCAATATTCTCGCAAACATGATAAGCTACTGGCAAACCAAAAGTCCATTTATTTAAAACACTTTCCGGAAATCCTCGCCCATGTGTAATTCCTCCAATACTTTTCACGTGCTTCATCAAGGTTTGTTCAATTACCATGTCCGACCATATCCCAGACCAAAATTTGTCTGTACGTCCAATTGTAAAAAATCCTTCCGTTGTATAGGTGTAGAACTCTGCTTTCGTCATTTTTAGGTGTAGAGAGTCCATATCTTGAAGATGCAGTTGGCAAGATTTGGCGTATAAAAAATGTCCACTTGCATGGAAAATCGGCAACATACTTCTAATGGAATCTAAGTGGAGCTGCCAATTCCCCACACGCTCTGACTGAATAAAGTGCAATGCTATAGTTACGAGATCAAAATATTGTATCCACAACTGAGCTGTCTTTCCTTTTGCACGTAACATGGAGGGCTGGTTTTTTAACTTGCTATGAATTTCTTCAATAACATCATCATCTTGTACAGAATAAAAACTTGGAGGTATGTTTCTGAAATCTGCAAGAACGTTTCGACAATGCTGAGCCTCAGAATCATCTAGATTAATTTCAGAAAAAATTAATTTGGATAAAGCATAGTATGTTAACAAATGTGCTCGAACGGCTCTCGCGTACGCGTGACCTGTCAACATATGAGGTACAGATCCCATAAGGTAGCCTATCGCTCCTAGATAAGAGAGAAGAAGATGAAAGACCCCTAATCTCACAATGACATTAGAAAGATCATTTTATGAGGCGCAAATGTCCTTTGCTTTCATGTAAAGTGGTTGATCGAAAGTAACGAAACAAGCTTCCTGTAATGATTTTTTTACCTCGTCAGATGCAAACTTTAGAACTGTAAATATCGTATTATATTCTGTTGGTGGTAAATTTACAAACGGTAATGCAATAACCTGTGATCGCTGGTAGGGCAGATTGCTTGTGAGAGTTTCCACAAAACCTTGCCACGATGGAAAGGATGGTACCTCTAAATGTTTCCCTAACATCCACAAGACGTCTTGTTTAGAGGTCAGCATAACAAAAAAGACTGAACTTCTATTTGGCCAGCACTTGCTATATCTTTAGAGGAAGGCATAATTCGCAATTTCGAAATTCCTAGTGAAAGAATCTTACTTGCAGGTATGACACATTTTATTCCACCCACTGAATGACATGTACTTTTTCCAGTCAAAGTTTTTATATTGTAATCTGCATTATCCAAAATATACTGAAGAAATGCATCTTTTTCAAACAGAGGCTTCCAAGATTTTACGGCAGACGATTCAAATAAAGCGACATCGGAATAGGTTGCACTAAATCCTAAAGCTGATACCACGTTCACAATATTTTTAGACGCAATTTTACGAAATAAATATATAGCCAACCCAAGCAAAATAGTAGAGAGGAAGGAACGAGGTCTTGTTGCCGCAATTATTGCATGAGCAATTGCAATGGACTTTCTTTGTAACCTTTTGAAATCAGTTTTTTACCTGATACAATAATTGTTTTGAGCAATTTTAATAATGTGCCTGGAACTACTTTTTTTGCATCATCTGTAAAATTCTTAACATCTGGATAATCCAAAATATTATATGGCGTTGTTCGAATATCTTCTCGAATGATGGTTGCTGCAGTTTCAACGATTCTTAAACGTTCCTGCTTTTCATCGTCTAATCGATTCTCGTAACAAATGTTGAGTAATTTCAATCCGGAACCACGAAAACAGACAATAGTTGGCCTGCATCGAATTTTTGCAAACAGAATGTCATCTTCATACCTACCGAGTAATTTTTCTTCCAATGTTTTTTCAGAAACTGTTGAATCATCTGGAAGGTGCGTTTGAACTTCTCTCAATAAATCCTGCAATGAACATTGACACTCATCACTTTCGTCAATAATGGTGCAAAGTTTTTCGAATGCAGAAGAAAAATTTTCATCTTCAGGGCGTCCACTTTTCTGAAATTTTTTGGGTAGATTCGCACTAAAAGAGGAATAGCATTTTCCATGGTACCGTTCATCGGCTGCTACAAGACAGCTTACGCTGTTTATTCGATGTGTAACCTCCTCACTTAATGGACCTGTCCTTTCTTTTGCATAATTCAAAATCTGTCTTGTTAAAGTCAGAGAATGAACCATGTACATGGGTTGGCGTTTATCTACACTTTTCTTAACTTCCGCTTGAAACAAAAAAAGCATTTTGTTTCAAAATCAAAGGTTTCTTCTGTAGAACGTAAAACTGTTTGTTTAGTACTCTTCCCTTCTTTTTCTCTCTTAATGTCTCGAAGAATATTTTTTTCCAAAATTTACTTACGCCTGCAGTGCTTATGAACAGTTACAGATTTCATCGTACTCAAACTCACGAAATGTCCATCATTACGGCGTTCACTCACTCGAATCAAAGTTCCAATTCCATCCTTCACAACCACAGTCTCACTTTCATCCAGATTTGCATTACAAATAAAACGTTTGCTTGTTGAAGCCATATCAGGACTATGGCAAGATGTAAGATCGCAGCTATGCTTCAACCCATGCTTAAAACACATGGCCCTGGTTCTGTTCTAAATTTAGCCCAAAGTTCATGGGTGTCAGAAATGTTTTAACTTCTAACATGAAAACAGATTCCCCATTCAAGAAACAGGTCCATGTGAAAACTTTACTTTTCCCATACGCAGTCAAAACACTACTACAACTACTACTACAAACTAATATATCATTAAATAATTACTTATAAATTAAATTAATTGTTAAAAATATCAAAAATCGTACTTATCAATTACTTACTGCATTATACACATATGCATAGTCTTTAATCAATTTTTCAGAAAATGAGTCATTGATCCATTTTCGGATAAATGTTAATATAATATTTAATTGTTCAAATAAAAAAAATAATTTAGAAACATTAATAGAGAATTGTCTGCTCTACAATTTTAGTCATATCAATTTTTATCGAAAAACAACCCGATTTAAAGATACGTGCAAGAGAAAGAGCGTGTGGGCTGCGAGCTCAAACTCACCCCCTACTCCGGGGGCGGGTTACTCGGAAACTGTGACCCGCACAATAAAAATGCATATAACCTTTCTTGTTCAGAATTCTATTTACTATGTTTGTGTACAGAACTCTTTTTATCATCCGATGCACTCTTCTCCAAATAATCACCAAAAACCAATTTTCAAGCGTTGTTTGTTAGATTTAAGGGTGGCAGCGTTCACTGGCCAGAGGGAAACTCTTTTTATATTTAATTCGGATGCCATAAGGAATAACGTACGATAGAAATTAAAACTTTATGTTTTTTTTTTCTCTGGAAAACACCTGTTTTCAAGCTAATTTGACTGGATACAAAAAGGAGCAATTTCTCCAAACAATATTCCCAATTTTGTTTTCTTTTCAATCACAACAGTGAATACTGAATGATTAATTTTGTATACTTGCAGAGAACTCATTAAATCTTCACCTTCGCACAAAACGTATGGTTCGCCGTCACACCTCATTCGGACACGGAGACTATATGTTTACTGGTGCTATCCACATTGTGCAGATTTTGAAAGGAACCAGACAAGTTGCTACAGGTGTTATAGTCACGCCTGAACATATCTTAGCTGCTGATGCATTTAGTGACCCGAAAACGATGTACACAATTCAGTCTGGTGCACCGGGTAGGGGTCCCATTATGAATCACCGAATAATTTCTGATATTCCCTTCCCATTTCTTGTCTTGCTTCTGATTGAGCCACGTATCACTGACGGAAGTCCATTCAATCTACCGATACTACCTGCTGCAGGAGGCATTCCGGAAGGCTTGCATCCTACTATTATTTCTTGGGGTCCCGGTGGCCATGTACGACCGATTCTGCAAGTGCAGATACAGCGGATTACTGAAACCCATGTCTACACTGTGCCATCACATGAAGAACACAGTCGCTGTTCGACTAAGGATCGCGGTTCTGCCTTGGTGGTGGGTGATAGGCTCTTTGCGGTTCTCGTTCAGGCTGGATATCCCGATGGTCTTCCTGATATGTTTATACTAGTGAATCATAACATATACTACTGGTGGCTCATGCGATACATTCAACTCTATTTAAATACCGAACCACATCTGTACAATCCGGCGCGCTGAATGTAAGAAAGCTCACCAAAAATAAGTAAGGGAAGAAGTTAAAATAAAGCAGAATATGTCAAAATTCGCAAGCATATGTTTTTACTTCTGAGACCTTGACTCGCTATGTAGAGTCAATTTTTCTACATTTATGCTATGTATTTTGATGCGCTGATTCACAATGGTGGAGTTTAGCACTCACCAGAGTGCGCGATTTGTTCGGGTCCGAGTTCTGCGAAAATTCAAATATAATATATAAAAATGGCTTTTTTTATACAAATTATTGATGAAAGTTTATAACTCGTTTGTTGAATAGAGTCTAAGTGTCAGTTATTCAGCTTGAAAAGAAACAAATTTAAAAATCGTCTCCTTTCTTTTGGTTGAATTAAACTGTTTTTGATTACAATTTTATCAGTTGAAGGTTCTTCTCTGTGGTTGAAAATTTAACTATTTTGTTGAAAATTTCTCTTTCATTTTATTTGAATTTTATTTTTAATTCAAAAATGATCTTTTTTATTTAAAAAATTACATGTTTTGTTGAAAATTCGTCCTTTTTGGTTGGATTCAATGGCTTTTAATTAATAATATTTTTTGGTTGAAATATCATCTATTACATTTTACTTTGTTTTTTGAAGATTCACCTCTTAGTTTTAAAATAAACTATTTTGGTGAAAATCAGTTTTTTTCGTTGAAAATTGTTCAACTGAAAATTTAACTGTTAATTTTTTGTTGAAAATTCGCCTCTTTTAGTTTAAAAATGAACCATTTGGATGAAAATCCATACATTTTATTGAAAATTTGACTTTTTGGTAGAAAATTAATTTTCTTGTTTGAAAATGTATCTTTTTGGCTGAAAATCTATTACCAAAGAAGCTTATTTCTGTGTGTGGATTGATATTTTTTAACCAGAAATATTTGAACTGTTTAATTTATAAAATTTGAATGTATAATATTTTACAGTTGATCGGCATTTAATTAAAAATTGTTATATTAAAAAGCGTTAAAAGCTGTCACTTTATTCCTGTAAATTATTAAACCTTCAAATTAACCATTTCTGAATTGAAATTTTTATAAGCTTCAATTACCAAGGTCTTAAATTCAAAAAAGTTTGACTTTTGAGTGCTTCAATTTGTAGTTCAGTTTTGATTGCTTTAATTGCAAATTTTTTCAAATTTCAATGACTTTATGGAAACAATAAGAAGGTAATATTGTGAAACTTGTAAATAGGCCATATCAACTCGAAAAACATGTATTTACAAGCTTCTACCTCTAAACGAATTTGTAATTCAAAATAAAAATTTCGAATAATAATTTATTTTTTTAAATTATTTGTGTATTTGTTTTGAAGATTACATAAATATAATTTTCCTAGTTTTCTTGAGAACATTCAAATAGAATTTTTAAAACTTCAGACATAAAAATTTCAGAAAAATTTCAGTTCAGCTTAGAATTTTCGAAATATTTTGAATTGGTTTAAAATGTTTTAAAATATTCTGTTGAAATTAATGTTTCAAAATAAAAAAATCACATTAAATTTTCCGATGAATCTTAAGAAAATATTTGTATTATTATCTTGAAACCTTTCAAAGTCCTTGAAAAGCGTCTGCACTATTTGATCTGAAATCTTTAAAAAATCGATATTTTGTTTTCAATTTTTTTTAAACTTTTCAAATTCTGAATTCTTTTTGAAATTTTCGCAAAACTTTTGTCTACTTTTTAAAATGATTTGAATGTTTCCGAAAATTTTTGGAAATTATTTAAAATTAATAAAAATTGCTCTTGAAATCTTTCAATATTCTTGAAAACCTTTTAAATTTTTTGGTGGACATCTTTAAAAATCTACATTTTGTTAACATTTTTTTAAAATACTCTTAAGATTTAAATTATTTTATAATCATACAAAAATTCCGAAAACTTTCAAATATCTTTTAAAATAATTCAAAGTTGTTCTAAATTTTTTTAAGAATAATAAAACAATACCGGTAATTTTTTGATTGTATTTTTAAGCCAAAAAGATGAATTCTCAATAAAAAACGAAGCAGTGGATATTCCAAGCAAAAATAATTTTTATTTTTATTCAAAAAGAGTTACATTCTAACAAAAAAAACTAATTTTCATCGAACTAGTTAAATTTTCAACTAAAGAGACGAATTTTCAACTAAAATGATGAATCCTGAAAAAAATGAATTTTCATAGAAAGGGATCAACTTTCCACTAAATAGTTGAGTTTTCAACCAAAATCATGAATTTTTGAACAAGAATATTAGTTTTTCACCGAGAATGATCATTTTTCAATAAAATACATGATTTTTCAACAAAATGATTGAATTTTTAACTGAAAATATGAATTTTCAACAAAATAATTCAATTTTTACAAAACAGTGCAATTCTTAAACTAAAAAGATGCACTTTCAAATAAACAAGTTGAATTTTCAACAAAATAACTGAATTTTCAGAAAGAAAAGCTCACTATTTAACCCCAAATCGAACAGTTAAATTTTCAGTTGAAAAAATTAATGTTCAATAAAATAATTAAATTTTGAACTCAAGAGATGAATTTGTGAGAGAAAAAAAATTTCACAAAGGATTTTAACTTTCAATGAAGTAGTTGCTTTTTTAATAAAATGGATGAATTCTCAACAAAAAATGTTATAGGTGATATTTCAAACAAAAAATATTGTAATTTGAAATTAAAAATAGTTTAATTCAACCATAAAAAGATAAATTCTCAGCAAAAGAATGTAATAGTTGATATTTAAAAAAAATTTTAGTTGGAAATCAGAAACAGTTGAATTCAAGAAAAACAAACGAATTTCAACCAAATTGTTGAATTTTCAAGCCGAAAAGGTGAATTCTCTATAAAGCAGTTAAATTTTAAAGCAAAAAGTTCATTTAGGAAAACTTATTGTTTAAAAAAATTATTATTGTTTATAGCTGTCTTCTTTTAGGTAATTATTAGAAAGTTGCAATTTTCTTTTGCAATTTTGGACTTTGCTTTGGCTTTTTACTCATGAACAAAAAGTTAATAAACATTAGAGGAAATAATTTTTTAAACAATCTCTTTCTTTTTTGTGAATATATTTTTCTTAAATAAAACAGATTTTTGAAATATTTTTCAAGTTTTTTATATGAATCATATTAAATTTGTATTTTCCTTGAAGTAGTTACTGAACGTCTTTTTGTTTAAATTATGATACATTGTTTGAACAATTATGCTTGTTATATTTCATTATTTATAACCTCGATATGAGTCTCGAAGAAAGAAAATTAATTTTGATTACAATGTAAAATCTTCCAATAACTGTATTTTTAACCAAACAACATTAAACATTTTCCAAAAACGACGAAATTTCTACAAAAAAGTGTACTTTTTCAAACCAAAATATGATTTTAAATTCAAATCAAAAACAATTAAATTCAACAACAAAAAATTGAACGAAAAAATATTTTCAATTTTGAATGAAAAAGATTTGAATTCATCCAAAAAGACGAATTTTCAACAAAATAGTTGGTTCCTCAGACAAAAAAAGATTTAAATTTCAAACCACACATTTGTAATTTTATTAAAATGGTGAAATTCTACCAAAAGAGATGAATTTTCAAACCAAAGAGACGAGTTTTCAACAAAGTTATTGAATTTGCAACCAAAAAGATTTTTTAATCCGCAGCAAAAGAAAAATTCAGGCAGATTATAATTTGTGGGAAAAAATAATTTTTAATACGAAATAAAAGTTTCGAATGACTATTATGTTCGAAAATCTTTCAAAGTTTCCAAATATTTTCAATCTCTTCAAAAATTCAAAAATTCCTAAATATGTTTTAAACCGACTCGAATTATTGATAAAAAGCTACTAATTTGTTTGTTGGAAGTCTTCAGAAATTTACATCTTGCTTTAAATAAAATTATTTTTGTATTATTTCAAGACCTCTAAATATCTCTTAAACGTATTATGAATTTTTTCGAAATTTTATAATCTTGCAAAATTGAAAAATGTTCCTTCGAAATATTCTACATTCTTCTCCAAAATTTTGTAAATTTATTTGAAAGGACCCCGCACCAAATAAATTGAAAAAAGGTCTCGGTTATTATGCCAAAAAGTCGAAAAATGGACAGTTTTTCATTCGTATCGCATCAAATGTCGCTTTTCGTGCACGCTAGAGTAGACGTATAGAAACTCGAGGACTGTTTGGCGCCACGCTCAGGGATCATGCTCAACTGTGTGGCTTTTTGATATTTCGTACTTTAGGACCCCCCCCCCCCATCAAAATAGTTTATGACGAAAGGTTGTACAAGTAACAGTTATTAGTAGCAGTTATTCTGGATTAGGAATTCTTTGTTGTGGTCTGTTGGCAGCGTCAAGTATCGTGTGATTGAGTTGAGTGGAGGGATAGCGTATATTATGTTCATGACTTGCATATCCCATGTACCACAATACGCTAGCCACGTGTTCCCAGACTTCGAGCACCCGCTTTGCACGTGCAATAATACCTTTGGATTGAACCATCATCACAGGCTCATCCTCATCTGTCGGTACGTAAGCAATCCAAAGTTGGTGCCGCGTTGGTGCCGGCTCTGGTATGACGTTGCGATGTTGCTCGTTCATTACTTTCAACTGAATCTCTTCTTCATCTTTCCTCTGTAGCTTATCCTGAATGTACAAAGGCGCTAACTTGACCTGATAAACACGGACTGTCAAATCTCGAATGAAGGCTCATGTCAGAAGATGAAAGTTATGCACGTGTTGAGCATTAAGCTGAACCCATCGTTGACCGCCTCTAGCCTGCAGATTTTACACTCCTACTAGTGCTTGGACAACTTTTACTTTACGCGCTCTAGCTAACAATTAACTAGCCAATACAGCATCAGCTCCTGCTATTTTAATAGGCAGATGGCACTTATTAATTAGATCTCTAGCGATACGATAGAAGTCACCGAGGTTGGCTGCATTCTGCACTGGATTCGGGTGATTGAACAAAATGACGATGGTTTTGATGTGGCCAATTCTGGCCTCTACTATCCATCTAGTCTTCGTTATCAACCGTGATTCGTTCGCCTTCTCTGTATGGAATTGATGCTGTCCAGGTTGGAGAAGTGCCGGCATTTTCCACGAAATTCCTAGATGCTCTAATAAAGACGTAGCATCACGATAGCCTCTATCAACAATGAAGGTCGACGCTTCTAGAAACCACTCTCTCAGTCTGTCAACGTTCCTTTGAAATTCATTGTTAAGCATAGCAGCATCATTGTTTCGAGAGTCTGGGAAGTATGGTCCATGAATGTCCAATATGTAGCCATCTGGTGCTACAGTTAAAGCAGGATTCACTAAATGACGGCCCTTGTGAATGCAGTGGGACTGTCGCAGACTGCTAGACTCGTAGCTAGCCTGCTGGAATACCGAAATATGATCGTCAGACATATAGATTATCGATCAGAGGGTCCTAAACTACAAAATATCAAAGAAGCACAGAATTGGGCATGATCTCTGAGCGTGGCGCAAAACCATGCTCGCGTGTCGGTATGTCTCCTTTGGTATGCACGAAAAGCGGCATTGGAATAGAGTTGAGCATGATCCCTGAGCGTGACGCCAAACAATCCTCGTGAGTCAATGTCTCCTGTACTATTCTCAAAAAGCAACTTTAGGCATGGCACAAACGAAAAAGTATTCTTCTCTCGACCTTCAGACACGTATATTATCGATCAAGGGGTCCTGTTTCGGATCAAAATCGAACATAATGATGATCGCGCAAGTGATTAGGTGAACACAAGAAAACACCGATTTGAAATAAAACATAATTAACAAAATCTGCGTTTATTCGCAAAGTCAGCGTTGAGTTTACAATATAAATTTACTGGAATATAGAGACACACGTAACTCGTATTAAGATCTCGCCCCGAGTGCGAGGAAAAGCGTGGAGGAAAGCGCCCGTATGTCCTTCTGGAAAGTCCTTTAGAGTGAGGGCCGGGAAATCAGCCCGATTCGTTTCAAGATGAAACGAAGTTTGACTACTGCTGAGGTCATCGTAGGTGACCGCCCGATTTGATATATCCGTAGTGGTGATGAGAGACCGAT
Organism: Andricus curvator; assembly: GCA_932195095.1. Classification (NCBI taxonomy): domain Eukaryota; kingdom Metazoa; phylum Arthropoda; class Insecta; order Hymenoptera; family Cynipidae; genus Andricus; species Andricus curvator. The sequence goes on from CAKNYM010049474.1 coordinate 36,748, forward strand.
TAGACGAGAGTAACAAACGACTCTGAGATTGACGGTATTAAATTTAGGATGGTAAAATAAAGTTTGGGCCTGGATGGGTCAGGAAAGGTTTATGCAAGATCTTCTTTTGCACGGAGAAGGAGGCAGAGCTTCACAATAGGTCACTCTAGCTCGGTAGTAGCTGTTCGGACTGTAACGGCACGAACTAGGCCATCATCTCCCGGATATACCTCGATGACTCTGCAGAAAGGCCATTTGGTAGATGAAATCGTCTCATCAGATTCCATAAAAAATGGCCAGATCTCCTACCTGGACAGACTGTTGACTTCGACGCCATTTAGGAAGTGTTTGAAGCGAATGAAGGTATTCTGAAGACCATCTGTGTCAGAAATCTTCCTGCATTTTCTGGACCATTTTCCACCTTTTATTCGCAGGGATGTGCTCGTGTATAAGCGAAGGTTCAGGAACGGCGGTGAGTGGTTCTCCGATGAGCCAATGTCCTGAAGTAAGCGCGGATAAATCACTTGGATCATCAGTGATTGATTGTAGTGGTCTTGACTTAAGACACGCCTCGATCTGTGATAATAACGTTGAGGCCACAGTCCACCGAAATGTGGGACTGATGGAGGGACGAAGATCCAAGTGGTTTGGTCCATGGCCAGAGCATCGGCGATGTCCTGCGAAGTACGTGACGCCTCCGCGAAGAGCGCCCTCAGCTCAGCATCGGCATCGACGAAATTTGTACCCTGGTCACTTGTGAGAGTGGAACAAAAGCCTCGTCGTGAGGTAAAGTGTCGATAGGCAGCTCGAAAAGACAGACACGTGCAAACAAAAACGGCAATGTAGCCTTTATGCGATCTTTGCCCACGTCCGCGGTCTGGTCGTATTTTTATTGGACCAGCAAAATCCACGCCACTGTGGAGAAAGGCCCGAATCCGCTGCACGCGATTAGAAGGGAGATTCCCCATGAGCTGCGGGGCAGTGGCAGCACGATGACGAATACATATCACACATCGTAGTATGCGAGATCTTACAACCTGGCGACCTCACAGAATCCAAAATTGACGCCTCAGTGTGGCGAATGTGAGCTGGGTACCCCCATGAAGGGTACGCCGGTCGCAACTGTCGACGACCAAATATGTGAACGGAGACGTCGATGGCAAGATATATGGGTGCCTCTTATCGGGATTTAAAGCGGAATGTTTTAGACGGCCACCAACTATCAGTAACCACTGAGCATCTAGGAAAGGGTTAGGTTTGATTAGTGGGTCACATTTTGGTAACTTCCCGATTTTTTTATTCAAAATATTGGAAATAGTAGAAGAGAAGTGGGTCTGCTGAAAGCTTCGAACCCAATACTATCGAGCGTGGTCGAGATCAGCTGGTGTGAGGACTCGAGAGTGCGCATAAGGACGTGAGCGATTGACGATTCTGCATTCTTTCAGGTTATCGATGTATCGAATGCACCATGCGGTCACTCGAGTTAATTTTTCTAGAGAAGATGTACAATGAGCGAAACGATCCCACATATGAGGATCATATGTCTGAATATATGATACCCGATTAGCTACAAACGTAGACCAACTGCAAGGAGGACATCTCAACCATGCAATCACATTCGTGCTATCAGTCCAGAGATGCACCTTCGCATGTTCGAAGGAGAGTTTTCTGGATATGGAGGGTAAGACGGGCGAGAAGCTGGGCCTCACAGAGCTCCAACTTTGGAATAGATAATTGCTTGATGGGCGTGACCTTTGATTTAGAGCTTATAAGAGATGAACGAACGACACCTTGATGTGAGACGGTTCTCTGATAAAGAAGAGCAGCATACGCGGCCTTAGAAGCGTCCGCGAAGCCGTGAAGTTCGACCAATCGAAGACCATTATAATGACTCAGCCAAAGGGGAATCCTGATAGTATGTAGATGCCGAAGGTTCTCAAAGAGGCGAATCCATCGTTGGGAGACTTCCTATGGAAGTGGATCGTCCCATCCAATTTTAATAAGCCAGAGATTCTGCATAAGAATCTTAAAGACGATGATGACTGGTGATATTAATCCGAGAGGATCAAACAATTTCGATATGTCTAATAACACTCTTCTCTTGGTACAAGGTGCTGTAGGGGTAGCTACGTTTGTACGAAATAGCAGTTCATCTTCTGCCGGGTGCCACTCGTAGAGTGTGAAACTCACCTCCGTCGTAACATGAACGGGACTGAGATTTCGCCTTCCAATCTTCAGGGACCGCTTTCACGAGTGCCATCTCGTTAGATGCCCACTTCCGTGAGGGGAATCCGCCCGATTGCAACAGATTGATAAGTTCCTGCTGCAATGTTAAGGCTAATTCCACGTCGGCAGTACCTGCTAAAACATCGTCAATATATATAAGACGGGGAAGGATGGAGGCAGCGTTAGGCCAACGATGTCCTTCGTTCGTGAGAAGTTGCTGGATGGTGCGTGACACCAAATAAGGCGATGAGGATAGTCCAAATGTAACGGTTGTCATCCGATACTCTCGGATTGGCTCACTTGTGGGGTCGAACCTCCACAAAATGCGTTGGCAGCTGAAAAGACCACGGCAAACGTTCGCCATCGAAGCAAGATGTCCTAAAGCTCTGAATGCAATTTCGGTCCAGTGTGTTGGTAGTCGTTGAGAGATGAGCCAGTCGAAGTTCGATGCGAGCCATTAAAAACTACTCTGAGGTTTGTGATAGTACTTGTTTCCTTAAACACGCCGTGATGAGGTAGATATACACGGGGTACATTTGGAGACAACGTTGAATCTGCTAATTCCATATGACCTAGAGAGAGATAGTCAGGCATAAACTTAGCGTAGGCAGCACGAAGATCCGGATTCTTGAGTATTCGACGTTCCAACTTGAGAAAGAGTAATTCAGCTTGAGCTCTGGAGTCTCCTAGTTTGCTGATAGGTCCTTTGAGGCGTAGGCGAACAATGTAGCGTCCATCAGAATCACGAAGATGCGTTGTCTCATATCGTTGTTCACAAAACTGCTCTGCTGCAGTCAGTAATGCAGATGCAGGTAGAGCTACCTCCTCTTGTTCCCAGAAGCGTAAAAGTTGAATAGATAAGGCGTCCTCGATTGCACATGACATGCTGATAACTGGTCTGGATTGAACCGTTTGACCTTGATCCTCATCGATTATAACTTTACTCGTTGAGCCAGTGGGTCGTTCTGTAAGAATCCAACCCATCATTGTGTCCTGTGCAACTACTCTGTTGTCTGGCCGAGACATTAGGTCTGGCCGTATGATGAGTGCATAGATTTCAGCTCCAAGTAACAGATAGATAGCTGAGTTCGCACTAGGTTTTGGATCAGCCAGATCAAGCCCATTTAATTCGGGCCAGGGTTGAGGGGCGGCTCGATGTGACGGTGTGTAATTGCTGAGTCGAGGTATAACCAGAGCCTCTGTCTCCAGAGTGAAGCGGGAAGGCAATCGCGATAAGATGAGAAGATTGACTATACCCTTTGATACTTCAGATTTGGAAGCTCCAACATGGGAGATATGGAGGGATGCGAACCGACGAGGTAATCGAAGACGCTGTGTGAGGATTTCTGAAATAAAGTAACCCTCCGAACATGGATCTATCATACAACGTGCCTGGGTGTAGCGTCCATCCTTGCTCTTAACAACTACAAGTGCTGTTGCGAGCAGGCTTGGACCAAAGGCACTAGAGGTAACATGAGAATTCACTAGTTGTCATGCCGGGTTTTCGGCGTTCGTTGAATTGCTGAGCGTGGAAGGTCCAGACGGAGAGACCTGTTTGGATTCAGTTCCTGGTGATGATGCTGGGTCATGAATGAAGGTATGATGACGACCATGGCACGTACGACACATCTTATTAGAGCGACAGTCTCCAACTCTATATGGTCCAAAACAGTTCTCACATATGCCCCTTGCACGGAGGAATTCCTGGAGCTGAGCAAGAGATTTAGCTTTGAATCCTTCACACAAAACCAAGTAATGACTCTCCTGACAGAGGGTGCAGCTAACGTTACGTGAAGGTTTTCTGTCAGGCTTTTTTGAATCATTATGTGCCTTCACGGAAGAATTCGATTTGTTATATTTTGAAGAACTCTTCGACGGTGATGATATTGTTGTTGTCTGAGGACTAGCTGAATGGTCCATGGACTCAAGTGCCTTAATTCTGGTCGTGAGAAATGTCTTGAGCTGATCAAACGTCTGTGGTTCCACTTCACCTCTAATAGAAGTTTCCCAGTCCCGACGGGAATGCTGATCCAGTCGATGAACTGTAATGTAGGTCAACCAATCATCCCATGTTTAGACGGGACGTTTAAGTGCAGTCAAGGCACTGATGGCTTCTGTCGTTCCATGCAGAAGCTTCTTCAACTCAGAGGCAGATTCTGTAGATACCGGCTGTAGAGAAAATAAAGCGGCTATCTGAGAACTCACGAACAACCGAGTATTTTGATATGTTTCTGTTGTTGTTTCCGGATTTGCCACGACAATTGCATTAAATAAATCACGGTCATATGGCCAATCCAAATAATTTCCCGAAAATTTGGGAAGCTTGATCTTCGGAAGGTCTGGGCCATGGACGTGATTTGCTTGTTGAACTGAGTCTCCTTGATCATCCCTAGAAGCTGGTTGTCGATCATAGGCATCCATTTTGTCCAAAAATGTACCCATCTCGACTAAATAAAGTTCCTCCGTTTCACTAAAAATGTCTTTACAGAAGTACGGCGACTTCTAATCCTCCTTTGTATATAAGGGGAGTACCTCTTGATGCTTCTTCTGAAATTAAACCCACTTCTTATCTAGATTCTGCATGCGAGCCTTGCGTGCTCCACGTGTAAGATTATCAGCACCTAATTTTTCAATATTGGCATAAGCTCGTGAAATAATACCGCTCAATTTGATTTGTTGGTCGATCTGTTCATCAATTTCCTCCTTAGTCATTTTGAATGGTAAGAAGTGAATGATTCGAGGAAAAGAACACAAAGAAGGAGAACCAACAATATGGCAGTTGAAGAGAGCATACAGGCTTAAATATGCAAACTGATAATCAATAACCAAACATTGACAGGTGTAGCAATGAAATAATTTGAAACGAAAATTTAAATATAATATAATAAAATATAATAATATAAATTCCAGAATCACTCAGAAAAATATTTGCTTTATTGTAGCGAAACCGTTTCTGTATCATAATTTGTTTAATTTAGCCAAAAAAAACTTTAAATTGAAAAAAAAAAATTATTTCAAATCGAAAAAAAAAATGGAAGTAAATATTCCAAAAAAACTTTCAAAATTACATCGTTTTGAACTATAAACATTCTAAATCAATTATTCTTTAATTGTAAAAGTTAAAAATGCATTAATTTTTAATTGCGACTCTTTTCAGTTAAGGAATTTTCCATTGTAAATCTTCAAAATTAAACTATACAAAAAAAAAGTTTGAAATTACAAACCTTTAAAATATGAATTTTGAACATCAAATAATTTTTTATTCAATATTTTTTAAAGTTAAGATTTTTCAATCATTAGAATTTGAAAATCTACAATTATAAATCATGCAATTTTTAAGTTTTAATACAATTTTGATCTTCGAAATTATCCAGATTTAAGAATTTTGATGTTTGCATCTTCAAAATTGAAGAGCAGTTAATTGTAAATATTCAAAATTACACCTTTCTCAATTATTCACATTAATTATTATTCATTATTTATTTGCTTCTAATTCCTCCAGGCACAAAATCTTATATTTGAATAAAAGGAATCTCCATACAGATGAATGAAAACTGATTGTAATTAAAATTAAATTAAAACTGGTTGAGAGCCGATGTAGCTATTTTATTATGTATTATCATTTATGATTCCTAATTACATTTTATAGTGCTTTAAATTAATTATATATTTTAACTTGATAATTAGGAAATCAAGATAAGAAACATGTCAGAAGCTATTTGTACCAGTTTTTTGTATTAATTATTAAATAATTAAATTTTTTAGTAATTAATTAATCAACTTATTTCCTGTTCAATCTAGAAAAGTAGATTAACAAATCTAATTGTATATTCAGTAAATAGTATGTAACAAATATGTATGTAACAAATAAAATCGTAACATTAATCGGATCCACTATTCCCTAAATGCTGTTACGTAATTTATGGATGGCCAGTAATTTGCAAAAATTAAAGAAATTCCCAATGTCAAAGAAAAGCTTCTTTGATTGAAAGAATTTTTTTTTGATTAGAAGAAATGGTTTTTTGTTGCAATAAAAATTTTTCTTTGTTTTAAAATAAGTTTCTGTATTTTGAATTTGTTCTCGGCTTAATAAAAAGAGTTATGATCAAGAACAAGTTTCTCTCATTTGAGACAGATATATTTCTGTGTGGAATTAAGCAAACACTGTTAAAATTATTGATAAGAAGCAGTCGGCGCTGCAAATGAAGTTGGATATAAAAGACGAGCGGTTTTCACAGTCACCGAATTATTTATTGCTGCCTCCAATGTAACATTGATAATAAGTAGAATTTCATAATCTGGAGCATCTAATTTCGTGCTTGAAATGTCGGAAAAAATATATTTGAATCTATTAATTTTTGGTGGCATTTTGTTTCAAGGAATTCTTGGGAGTGTCTTGGAAGATAATCATAGTAAGTGAACTGAAATTCTCAATAAATATTAGCGCCTTAGCGATCATATAGTATATTGTGCTGCAAGTGCGGAAAAGTGGCAGTTCCACACGAGTGTGAAGCTTAAGGCGAGCCGGAAACGACCCGAAGATGAGCCGATGGCAAATATTGTAAACTTCACAAGAGTTAAAAACTGCCTACTTTCAGTTTCTCTTGCACAAGATATTCTTTTTGTAACAAATGTAGGACATTTTTTATTTTAAAACCAATAAAAAAAATTTTTCGGGACTTGGTGAGGTTCTGATTGCGGGAGTAGTGAAAAGTAATTCTCAATTGAAATGAGCAAGTGCAACAGCTAGAAAAAGCAATCTTGTTCAAAGTGCGGAACCGCAGTAGCTAGAAAAATAACTTTTATAACTGTTTTTTGCCACAGTATCGGAATTGGTCACTTCCCGCGCGCTATACTTGCCTCGAAAAGTGAACATTCCGTGTATGCGTTGCAGAAAGTAATTTTTGATACACCGAAATCTCGGGTTAAATTCAGTTATGGGGGTTGCCTGAAAATAGCCTTGGCCACAAATCGGGGGGATCCAAACGTAAACAGTCAGTGCCGTCTGAACCGTTTCCAATTGGTATACATGATATTGCGCAATCTCCGCATGTGAGTACCCGCGTACTGCGTCTTTCCTCTACGCTGCTGGTGTTTTTCAAGCAAAATTCGCAACCCTCTCTCGCCCTGCGCGTTGAGGAACTGCGTGGGCCAGCAGTTCTAGGAAGGCTGAGACTGGGGAGACAGATTCCCAGAGTTGGGTGTACCTCCATGTTAACATACAAAGACCTCACTCGGGGTGTACGTCTAAAACGCTACAACTCTACCGTTGCTCGTCTACAAGAACCACCATGCTTTTTGAGTTGGACCCTCGTTTATATTACACATTATATGCGGTAAACAGCAGACAGGCCTAGTAATTGATACAATCTGGTTTACTATAATTTTTAAAAGTATTTTTATTTTACACTGAATTCCTTTCAAGCTTTGTATTTCTCAGAAATTTTTTAACTTCCTTGAAATATTTTGCATTTTTCGGAATTACCTAAATTCTCTGAACTCCTCGAAATCCATCAATTTACTGAATTATCTAAATTCCGTGAATTATTCTAAATTCAAGGAATTCCCTGAATTTCTTGAATTGCTTTAATATTCTGAATTCCTTAAAATATCCTAAAATCCTTAAAAATGACGAATCCTCTGAATTCCTTGAATTCGTTGATTTCTAAAAATTCCTTAAATTCTCCGAATTCCTTCAATTCTCTAAATTCCTAGAATTCACCAAATTCCTCAAATTTACTAAATTCCAAGAATTCCCAGAATTCACCGAATTCCAAGAATTCACCGAATTCCAAGAATTATCCGAATTCCAAGAATTATCCGAATTCCAAGAATTCACTGAATTCCGAGAATTCACTGTATTCCAAGGATTCACTGAATTGCAAGTAATCACTGAATTCCACGAATTTACTGAATTCCAAGATTCACTGAATTCCACAAAATCACTAAATTCCATGAATTCACTAAATTCCATGAATTCAATAAATTTCATGAATTCACTCCATTCCATGAATTCCAAGACTTCACTAAATTCCATGAATTAACTAAATTCCGTGAATTCACTAAATTCCATGTACTTACTAAATTCCACAAATTCTCTGAATTCCATTCATTCTCTAAATTTCACGAATTCTCTGAAATTCCATGAGTCTTCTGAATTCCACGAATTTTCTGAATTCCACGAACTCATAGAATTCCAAGATTCATTGAATTTTAAGATTCACTGAATTCCACAAAATCACTAAATTCCATGAATTCACGAAATTCCATGAATTCACTAAATTTCATGAATTCGCTAAATTCCATGAATTCACTGAATGTCTTGAATTGCTTGAATATTCTGAATTCCTTAAAATATCCTAAAATCCTTAAATATGACGAATTCTCTGAATTCCTTGAATTCGTTGATTTCTAAAAATTCCTTAAATTCTCAAAATTCCTTAAATTCTCCGAATTCCTTCAATTCTCTGAATTCCTAGAATTCACCGAATTCCTCAAATTCACTAAATTCCAAGAATTCACTGAATTCCAAGAATTATCCGAATTCCAAGAATTCACAGAAATCCAAGAATTCACTGAATTCCAAGGATTCACTGAATTTCTCGAATTCACTAAATTCCATGAATTCATGAAATTCCATGAAATAACTAAATTCCATGAATTAACTAAATTCCGTGAATTCACTGAATTTCATGGACTTACTCAATTCCACGAAATCTCTGAATTCCATTCATTCTCTAAATTTCACGAATTCTCTGAAATTTCATGAGAAATTCCATGAGTCATCTGAATTCCACGAATTTTCTGAATTCCACGAATTCATTGAACTCCAAGATTCACTGAATTCCACAAAATCACTAAAATCCATGAATTCACTAAATTCCATGAATTCACTAAATTCCATGAATTCACTAAATTTCATGAATTCACTAAATTCCATGACTTCACTAAATTCTATGAATTCACTCAATTCCATTCATTCTCTAAACTTCACAAATTCTCTGAATTCTCTGAAATTTCATGAGAAATTTCATGAGTTCTCTGAATTCCACGAATTTTCTAAATTCCACGAATTCATTGAATTCCAAGATTCACTGAATTCCACAAAATCACTAAATTCCATGAATTCAATAAATTCCATGAATTCACTTAATTCCATGAATTAACTAAATTCCGTGAATTCACTCAATTTCATGGACTTACTAAATTCCATGAAATCTCCGAATTCCATTCATCCTCTAAATTTCACGAATTCTCTGAAATTCCATGAGAAATTCCATGAGTTCTCTGAATTCCACGAATTCTCTGGATTTTCTGAATTTCACAAATTCTCTGAATTCTCTGAATTCCCCGAGTTGTTTGCACTCCGCGAATTCCCTGAAGTCAACGGATTCTCTGAATTCCACGAATTCTCTGAATTCCACGAATTCTCTGAATTTCTTGAATTCACTGAATTCAGAAGTTTTCAAGGAAGGTAAAATAATTCAACTAGAAACTCAAAGAGTCCGAATGGATTGCAAGTAATTTAACAGAACTGAAAAGAATTCATATAATGCAAAGAATGTATGGAATTCAGAGGAATTTAATAGAATCGAATGTCAATTTAAAGTAATTTATGTGAATTAAAACTAATTGCAAATACTATACCAACCCAGTTTTAGAGCTTGAGATGTATAATCCGATAGAGGTCCTTTTGACATGGAGTTTAGAGAGCATACATTTGGGGAAGTGTCCTAGTGGACAATGAATGATTAATTTTTGGTACTTGCAGAGAACTCATCAAATCTTCACCTTCGCACAAAACGTATGGTTCCTGGTCACATGGTTCATGGTGACAGTATGGATCCTGGTCACACCTTACGCGGACTCGGAGACTGGCTGGTTAATGATGCTATACACATTGTGAAGATTTATATATATAATGTACAAATTTGTACAGGTGTTATAGTCACGCCTGTACATATCTTAACTCCTCAAGCATGCGTTTATGATCCGCCAACGGGGTACAGAGTTGAATCTGGTGCACCGGGCAGAGATCCTATTATAACTCACGAAATAGAGGATATAGATCATCACCACCTACTTGATTTGCTTCTGATTGATCCACGTATCCCTGCCGGAAGTCGATTCAGTCGACCGATACTACCTGCTGCAGAAGTCCTACCGGGAGGCATACATTATACTATTATTGCTTGGGGATCCACTGGTCAAGTACGACCAATTATGGAAGTAGAGAGAGCCAACCTGTGGCATTGTGCCCATACCTACGCGCATCTCAATTATGAAGTTTCAATGGCAAATAATATCTGCACTGTTCAACCAAATGAACTACACAATCAGTGTATAACACACGATGTCGGTTCTCCCTTGGTTGTGGGTGACAGAATATTTGGTGTTCTTGTTCAAGCTGGCAACTTTGCCCATGGTCTTCCTAATGTTTTTTTACGCGTGAATAATGGCAACGAATACTATAGGTGGCTTATGCCATACGTTCAACCATATGCAGATGCCCATCCATATCTGTACAATCCGAGGCGCTGAATGTAAGTAAGGTAATAGAAAATAAGTAAGGAAAGATGTTAAAATAAAGCAGAATGTGTCAAAATTCGCAAGCATATGTTCTTTTACTCTCTGAAATTTTTTGGTCCCCTGGTGAAAATTGGTCTCACTGTAGCACTGGCTTCTTATAGAACAATAGGCCATGTCAAACTTCACATGATTTTCCAGATGTCGAGTTCTGAGTATGAACTCTTGAGAGTTTGATTCGCTACTGTTTTAGTTTAATAGAATTGTTTAAAGTTATGAGAAAAACGAATCTAAAAGTTTCCAATTTAGCTACTTTGAGATGTTGACTGATGTATCAGTAATAAAATTATTTTAAAGGTTAGTTTAATAAATTTCTTTTTTTTCAAATTAAAATTATATTAGTTTTTAACCTCATAGGTGCTCTGAATACATATTTCGATAGCCTTTTTACAAGAAAAACAACCAAGTAATAATATTATAATATACTATTACGTCCTGATAAAATCGAATCCGATAGTTACACATCAATGTACCGGTTTTTGCAAAACGTTTGTTTTTCATCTTAGGGGGTTTTGTGTGCTTATCAGTATTCTATGCTGTTCAATTTTTTGGTTAACAGATCCTTTGGTTTACCTTGGTGCTGTAACCAATTTTTGACGAATTGCTCTAATTGTTGGTTCAATCGGATATAAAAGTTTTCCGGGCAAAGGAGAGTTTTCAGCATTCATGAATTTCCATTTTCTTTCTCATTTTGCGCATTGAAAAGTTCTAGCTTTATGTTGTAGCACAGCTTAGTTGTGACCAATTTGTGAATAAAACTTGCAAGAGAAAAATGAAACACTAACAACTTATTAATCAATCAACTGATCTTCATCGCATTGTACAATATTTTTTAAGAATGTGCTTTCTACTGACAAATCCCAGTATTATAAAAATTGGTTGGTTTTGCCGCAAGGAACGAATTAAGTTGATTTTTGACGCTCTCCACATCGAAAATTTATTTTTTGTTGTCACCTTATTTTGTTCTTTGCGGCGAAACCAACACTACGGCGACGATTCAAGATGATAGAATGAAGTCTACAGAAATTTGTGTACATCTTAAGAGAAATAAAGTCTTTTAGTACCACTATTGACGCAATTCCAAGATTTGAAAATTCCATTTTTTTTGCATTTTTGACTAAAAAATTAAAAGTTGTATGTTTTGAAAAATACGTCGTTTCCTGTGAGTCCAAGGACGACATTACCACAAAATAAATGAAAAGGAAATAAATTCTGCGGAAATTAAAAAAAGTGTCCTAGCCCTGATCAGTCACTAGTTATAAGTAATACAGCTATAAAGAAACTCACAGACCGAGAAAGGTTCTGTTCCATGCTAAGTTACATTCCGTCAGCAATGCAGATTTTTCCACTAGTGGTGCCCTCTATTGGCCATCGAATTCTTTTGAGTTCGTTGAATTCTTCAAAATTTCTTGGGCTCGTGCGATAGATGGTTTATTCCACCTCGTCAATGGCAGTTCGGTAGTCGTGCAGTATACACATGTATATACGTATCCGTATACGTATATACATGGGTAT
>CAKNYM010049474.1:59053-79676 GCA_932195095.1 Andricus curvator
GAATTCAAAATTTAAGTGACGGGTAAGTCAAAATTTACCCTGTCACACTCGTTTAAATTTCTTGAGTGCATCTGAAGTCCCCGAAATCCTTGCATTATTTTAAAGTCCTTGAAATTCTCTGAATTTTCTGGATCTAGGGAATTCTCGAAATTCAAGGAATTCAGAGAACTCACGGAATTCAATAAATCACGGAACTAATGGGATTCATGGATTTCATGGAATTCAAGGAATTAAAGGAATTTCAAGGAATTTACAGAATTCAAGGAATTTAAAGAATTCACGAAATTTAGGGATCTCACGGAATTAAAATAATTGACTGAATTCCGTGAATTCCTTGAATTTCTTGAATTCCTTGAATTTCTTGAATTCCTTGAATTCCATGAATACAGAGAATTCTGTAAATTCAGAGAATTCCTTGAATTGCATGAATTCCTTGAATTCTGTGAATTTCAATGAATTCTGTAAATTCCATGAATTCCGTGAATTCCATGAATTTCTTGAATTTCATGAATTCCATGAATTTAATGAATTCCGTATAGTCCTTGGGTTTCTCAAATTTCATAAATTCTGTGAATTCCTAGAATTCTGTGGATTACTTGAACTCCGTGAAATCTTTGAATTCCTTGAATTCCGTGAATTCCTTGAATTCCGTGAATTTCTTGAATTCCGTGAATTCTTTAAATTCCGTGAGTGAAATCAAAATAATGCAAGGAATTCAAGAAAGTTAGATGAATTTAAGGAATTTCAAAGCATTTAAGGAATTCAGATAATTCAGAGAATTTCGAGAAACATAGAAGAATTCAACGACCTCAAAGGAATTCAAAGGAATGCAATTTGTGTCCACAGAGGAATTTCCGTGAATTCAGAATATTTAGAAATAATATTCTAAACCTTAGAGTATTAATTCAACTCAAAAAACAGAGTGTTTGTTTTAGACCATGCAAGTATGGAATCCTTCCTTTGAGAAAATCTGATATTTGGATAAAAGGAATCTCCATACAGATTAATGAAAACTGATTAAAATTAAAATCAAATTGAAATTATGCGAAAGCCGATGTAGCTATTTCAATATGTATCACTAGTACAGATATCCATTTATTTAATATGTTTTATGTTCCTAAAAATTGATCTTAAAGAAAAAATTTGGCACTTGTGTGCAGAATTTTTTCTGTGAGTTATTTTTGTATTATTTTAGATACTTCTACTTCCCGCTTATTCTAGAAAAGTGGATGACAAAATCTAAGGGTATATTTAGTAAGTAGTAATTTTATGTCAAAGAAAAGCTTCTTTGATTGGCAGAAATTTCCTTTGATTTGAAGAAGTTATGTTAAAGAAACAGTTTTTTTCATTCACGGCAGATATCATTCTGTGTGGAAGTAAGGAAACAATATAAACAGTTTGATAATAATCAATATGCACTGCAAATTTATTTTTGCCTTTAGTCTCGCCTTGAGTGTAACATTGGTAAGAAGTAGAATTTCATCATCTGAAGCATCTAATTTCGTGTTCAAAATGTCGAAAAAAATATATTTGAATCTCTTAATTTTTGGTTGCATTCTGTTTCAAGGGATTCTTGGGAGTGTCTTGGAAGATGATCTCAGTAAGTGAACTGATATTCTCAATAAATATTAGCCCCGTAGCGATAATATAGTATATTGTGCCACAAGTGCGGAAAAAAGGCAGTTCCACGCGAGTGTGAAGCTTAAGGCGAGCCGTGAACAAGCTGCAGACGGCCTGAAACGACCCGAATATGAGTCGATGGCAAATACTGTAAACTTCACAAGAGTTAAAAATGCCTACATTCAGTACCTTTTGCATACGATGTTCTTTTTGTCACAAATGTAGGACATTTTTTATTTAAAAACCAATAAAAACATATTTTCCGGGCCTGGTAAAGCGAATATTCCATGCATGCATGGAATGCATGTTTTTATTACACATTATACGCGGTAAGAACCAGACAGGTCTAGTAATAATTAATACTCTCTCGTTAAGCATAATATTTTTAATTATTTTTAATTCACATGTAATTTCTTCAAAGCGTTTATATTTCTCAGAATTTTTTTGAACTTTTTTGATATATTTTGCATTCCCCGGAACTACCTGAATTATTTGAACTCCTGGAAAACTGTCAATTTACTATATTGAATTACCTGAACTTCCTGAATTCTCCGTATTCTTCCAATTTATTGAATTCTCTAAATTTGCTGAATTCTGTAAATTCCTTAAATACTTCTACATTCAAGGAATTCTGTGAATTTATTAAATTTTCTTGTTATTCGAAATATTGCTATAACTTGATATTCCTAAATTCCTTGACAATGATTAATTCCTGAAATTCCGTCGATTTTCTAAATTCTCTGTATTCCGTGAATTACTTAAATGCTCTGGAATCCCTGAAAATCTCTGAATTTCTTCAAATCTTTGAATACCTGACAGTCATTATTACCACAATGACTATGTATTATTCACCGTTTCATGAAATATGCGAGAGTGTATGTTATCTCAATTAGAAATCTTGAATGATAAAAATAATATTAGATCAAATAATTTTCTCAGAACAGTGGCTTTATGTGGAAGATTTACCAGCCTGTAATGGTTTTTAATTGGCTTTACGAAATGATGAATAAATTCCATTCAATTAAAAATGTAATATTCTGAATTCCTTGCATATAGGCAATTCCCAGAATTCCTTGAATATACGGAATTCCCTGAGTTCCCTAATTATTTAGAATGCCTGAAATTCCGTGAATATTAGGAATTCCAATAATTGTATGTATTTCTGAATCTTTCAAAATTCCTTCAATGCTCTAAAATACTGGAATATTCGAAATTCCCTAAATTCTCTGAAATTCTCTAAATTTCTTGAATTCTCTAAATTTCTTGAATTCTCTAAATTCTTCGAATTCTCTGAATTCTCTGAATTCCTTCAATTCTCTGAATTTCTTCAATTCTCAGAATTCTCGTAATTTCTGGACTCTTCCGTATTCGATGAATTCCTTCAATTCTATGAATTCTCTGAACTCCATGAATTCTCTGAATTCCATGAATTCTCCGAATTCCCTGAATTTTCTAAATTCTTCGAATTTTCTAAATTCTTCGAATTTTCTAAATTCTTCGAATTTCCTGAATTCTCAGAATTCTCGTAATTTCTGGACTCTTCCGTATTCGATGAATTCCTTCAATTCTATGAATTCTCTGAACTCTATGAATTCTATGAATTCCATGAATTCTCCGAATTCCCTGAATTTTCTAAATTCTTCGAATTTCCTGAATTCTCTGAATTCCATGAATTCTCTAAATTTCTTCAATTCTCTGAATTTCTTCAATTCACAGAATTCTCGTAATTTCTGGACTCTTCCGTATTCGATGAATTTCTTCAATTCTATGAATTTTCTGACCTCCATGAATTCTCTGAATTCCATGAATTCTCCGAATTCCCTGAATTCTCCGAATTTCCTAAATTCTCTGAATTCCATGAATTCTCTGCATTCCATGAATTTTCTTAATTCCATCAATTTTCTTAATTCCATGAATTTTCTGAATTCCACGAATTCTCCGAATTCCATGAATTCTCTGAATTCTCTGAATTCAATGAATTCTCTGAATTCAATGAATTCTCTGAATTCCATTATTTCTCTGAATTCTAATAATTCTCTGAATTCCATGAATTCTGTGATTTTCACGAATTCACTGAATTCCATCAATTCCCTCAATTTTCTGAATTCTCCGAATTTCCTGAATTCTCTGAATTCCATGAATTCTCTGCATTCCATGTATGTATGTATACCAATAAGCCATTTCCCTTTCAGGGTAGGCGTGACACTACCCGCTTCGGGTAGTGTTTCTAGGTGGATAGTTTTCTTGTAGTTATAAATAACTACAAGTTTGGGCTCACCACACTCATAATATGCCAACAGCACACAGTATTCTCGAATGGTCACCCATCCAAGTACTAACCGCGTCCAACGCTGCTTAACTTCAGTGATCTGACGAGAACTGGTTTTTTCAGCGTGGCATGGCCGTTGGCCATGAATTCTCTTAATTCCATGAATTCTCTGAATTCCACGAATTCCATGAATTCTCGGAATTCTCTGAATTCCATTATTTCTCTGAATTCTAATAATTCTCTGAATTCCATCAATTCTGTGATTTTCACGAATTCTCTGAATTCCATCAATTTTCTGAATTCCATCAATTCTCTGAATTCTCTGAATTCCATGAATTCCATGAATTCTGTGAACTTCATGAACTCTCTGAATTTTATGAAATCTCTGAATTCAGAAGATGTCAAGGGATTTGAAAGTATTAAAAGATAAGGTTTTATGCAGGAGAGATACAAATTTTTATTGATCAGTGTGTAGTTTCACGTTCCTTCCCGTGTCTTCTGCATGAAATTTGACAATCATTAAACAATTCGTGCACTGAATATTGAACCCTTCAATCTCATTTTTCTCCGTGTATGCCAATTGAAAATAATTCCAGAGAATACACCAAACCAGAATGTTAGAGTTTCAGACGTATACTTTGCGAGCAGTTCTCTTAACATGGAGGGATCAATATGATCCTCGATTAAAGGCCACAACCCTCATTTGAGAAAGTGTTTTTTTAAGACGTACTTCTAATCGAAATATTTCGAGAGTGGACGGCATCCTGTAATATTATCTGATCGTAAAAAAAAATACATAATGATTTTATTTTGAAACCTCACAAAATGACCCATTTCTTCAAACAATATTGAAAATTTTCTTTTTTGTTATTTAATGACCATAGTGAACATTAAATGATTAATTGTTCATGTTTGCAGAGAAGTCATCAAGTCTTCACTTTCGCACAAAACGTATGACTCCTCACACCATACTCGGACACGGAGACTATATGATTACTGGTGCTATCCACATTGTGCAGATTTTGGTAGGAACCAGAAGAGTTGCTACTGGTGTTATTGTCACACCTGAACATATCTTAACTCCTGCTGCATGTGTTCGTGGACCGCAAAAGATTTACAAAATTCAGTCTGGTGCACCGAATCAGGGTCCTATTATAAATCATGAAATAATTCATATATTCCCTTCCGAACCTTTCAACTTGCTTCTGATTGCTCCACGTATCACTGCAGGAAGTCCATACAATCGACCGATACTACCTGCTGAAGAAGCCATACCGGAAGGCTTTCTTCCTACTATTATTGCTTGGGGACCCGCTGGTCATGTACGAATAATTAAGCAAGTGCAGATAGTGCATATTACCGAAACCTCTGTCTACACTGTGCCATCACATGTACCAGAACGTCGCTATATTAATATGGATCGCGGTTCTGCCTTGGTGATAGGTGACAGAATCTTTGCTGTTCTCGCTGGGGCTGGAGATTTTGAAAAAAATATTAATGATAATTTTTTACTCGTGAATAATAATAACGAATACTATAGGTGGCTAATGCTATACATTCAACCATATTTAAATACCGAATCACATCTGTACAATCCGGCGCGCTGAATGTAAGAAAGTTAGCCGAAAATAAGTGAGGCATAAAGTGTTACGTCGCAACAATTTCTTATTTTACAAATTTAGGATGTTTTGTCGTCACTTGAAAATTCTTCAAATACCAACACTACCAAGTTTCTATTTCTTTCAAATCTCCGAAAACTTGTAAATAGAAGTAAACCTGCAATCTTGAGGCTAAAATCTCTTTATTATAGCCGTAGAAGATTTGTACTGCAAACCGTCTTAAGCTGGGTACTTTGTCAAAACTCACGTCTCAAGTATAAATATTTATTGTCTTGTTTGTACCAAACCATTTTAAAATTTCTAATTGTATGCAGCTTTACGAAGCCATTGGCGTCCTAGACCTTGGCAAGGGCCATTTACCTTCAGAGACTTTCTGCCAAAGTAATGAACTTCCCACTACTCTTGTACCGGGAATCCAAAATAAGACGTCAGGCGAAGGAGTGTCCTGCCACCTCCACCATCATATATGTAACCAATCAGCGTCCTTCGAAGCCCCTTGCGTTGTCCTGTTTGGTTAACCCGCAGAGTTCGCTCGTGAGTTTTGCGACTTCAAAAATCAGAAATCTTGTAACAGTCAAGAAGAGAACACCTGATCGGGTCGACCTCGGGCTATGTTCAAAAATTCGTAAACGTAACAGTAAAATTTGAAAAGAATCTCTCACCTTTTAACTCTCATGTATTCGGATAAATCGTGTGTGTGTTTTAAAATAAATTAATATTTGAACTTACTTCCTCGATTCATTAATCCCATATTACAACCATAGCAAAGTCAATACATAAAGTTAGAATAAAGCAGAATGTGTCAAAATTCGCAAGCATAGGTTTTTACTCATGAAAGCTTGACTCGCCACTGTAGAGTCAAGAGCTCAAGCTCAAATACTCAAACCTCTGAGTATTGATTTCTTGCTTCAAAATTAAAATCTACAGAAGTAAAAAAGCGAATTCCTAAGTCACAGATGTTCTACTTTATCATTATATGCGTTCTATTTCAGCCGATATAATTGTACTACATTCTACTAGATGAATGACAAAATAGTCTCAGTTCGTGGCGCCACCGCAGTGCTATATTATAAAGTACAATCTATGTATTTTTTTTAGTGTGATTAACTCTTGATAGAAAAGTTTGTTTCATATTATTATTTTTTATTATACCAATAGGCCACTTTCCTTCCGGGGTAGGCGTGACACTCTCGGTTGGAAAATAGTAGTGTTAGGAAGGAGGTATAGATTTTTTAGATTGATCTAGAATTTTCGTGTTATTTTTTTGAATAACACGTTTGTTCCGCCACACTGCTCCGACCCAGGTTACTGATCAATCTCTCTAGCGATCACCCCAAGTGAAAAGCCTCACGAGGTTGTTATGTGAGATTCCTCACTCATACATTTTTCTAAATTCATCATTTTTTCTATCGAATATCCTGAATGAATTATTTCCTTTTAGCGTTTTGTAGTGAAATATTTGCCACAATTTTCATAATACAATTTTACTTACATTTGGAATATTTTTTTCCAATTTTATATTTTTCTTAATGTTTCTGATATGAAATGATTAGGGTGAATTTAAATTTCAAAATGATACGTACATATGTTTTTTTTCTCAAATTAATTCAAAAGGTTATCTATCAATAAATTGAGTAACCAGAAATTAAAGTTCGAATTCCAAAAAAGTAAACATTATTTTATTATTTCAATGAAAATAATTGTGTATTGCTTTTTTCATTGTGAACCAATTAATTGATTATTACCTGAATTATTTCGTTCACAACATCGAATTACATATGGGTCCAATTTAAATTTTTTCCATTAAGTAACATGAACTAATTATTTACTTTAAGGTTATGCAGGAAAAAATTAGCTATAATTTGAATGATAAAATTATATTTAAATTTAAAATACCTCTATTCCAATTGTATAATTTTTTAAAATGTTTTGGCCTTGTGAAATGAGTATCTGAATTCAATTTTCAAAAGTATATAAAACATGTGTATTAAATTTGTTGGAATTTGTTTAAAAGGTTATTAATGAACCACATTTTTAGATATGAAAATTCAAATGAAAAAATAGGTATAATTTAAAAATTATTTGAATGATCCAGTGAACTAATTGTTTGATTTATTGAAGTGAGTAACATTATTTAATTATTTACTTTGAGGTTATGTAGTTGAATATTGGTTATAATTTTTGAAATAAATGTGTATTTATGTTTAAAATACCTATATTAGAATTATATCATTTTTTAAATGTTTGTGATGTTGTGAAATAAGTACAGTACCGGCCAGAATTGTTACTCTATTAAAAAAATCGTATTATAAATACTCTTTTTTCGTGGTTATTTCAGCAATAAATTAGGTTAGATTTTTGCATACATCTGTTAGAAAGTTTACTAAATAACGATATTGTTATTGTCGCTTTTAAGAATATTGATTCTTTCACGATAAGTTGAGGATGAAGTCCTGAAATAGTAGTATTCTTAAAATTTTGAGATTCTTTAAATTCTCTAAATTCCTTGAATTCTCTGAATTCCTTAATTTCTACAAATTCCTCAAATTCCTCAAATTTTCGAAATACCTTAAATTCTCTGAATTCCCAGAATTCACTAAATTCCAGGAATTCGGTGAATTTCAAGAATTCACTGAATTCCAAGAATTCACTGAATTCCAAGAATTCGCTGAATTCCAAGAATTCGCTGAATTCCAAGAATTCACTGAATTCTAAGAATTTACTGAATTCCACGAATTAACTGAATTCCAGGAATTCACTGAATTTCAAGAATTCACCGAATTTCGAGAATTCAGCGAATTCCAAAAATTCACCGAATTGCAAGAATTCACCGAATTCCGAGAATTAACGGAATTCTAAGAATTCACCGAATTCCGAGAATTCACCGAATTCCGAGAATTCACCGAATTCCGAGAATTCACCGAATTCCAAGAATTCACCGAATTCCAAGAATTCACCGAATTCCAAGAATTCACCGAATTCCAAGAATTCACCGCATTCCAAGAATTCACCGAATTCCAAGAATGCAATGATTCGCTGAATTCCAAAAAATCACGAAATTCCATGAATTCACTAAATTTCATGAATTGACACTGCATAAGGATAAGGATCCACAATGAGATCTAAACCCTAGCATTTTTGTTTCTTTGAAGGTTTCTTTAGTAGCGGCTTCAAGTTTTTGAAGGTCCAGAAAGTTCTCATAGTTGCACCTATGGCGATATCTGCCAAGTTCGACCTTTCTTTGTCTTTCGAGTTTGGTGTATTCCTCATTCCACTAAGGTCGGGAATTTGGATGATCTCGGGAGGGTTTGTTTTCAATTTTAGAACCTGCTATGTGAAGGGCATCATCAATTAGGTCAAAGAGGTTATAATATGTTGGAAGTGCTAAGAAACGATTTGAAGCAACGTGAGGGTGTGTGTCTTCGAACTGCACATTTATTAAGATTTCACGAAAGGTGATCCAACAAACCTTTTCCAGGTTGTATTTGCGACAGAAAAACTCAAAGAAAGAGCAAGAAATTCCAACAATGGTGGAAATCGGGAAATGATCACTGTCCATTTTGTCTTGATCAACCTTCCAGTCGCTAAGGGGGGATAGGTTACTTGAAACAATAGTGAGGTCTATAGCTGATTTGGCTTCGGAGGGACGGGTAAAATGTTTAGGAGATATATCATTGAGAATGCTAAAAGTATAATTCCCAATGGCCTCTAATAATTTGTTTCCACAGGAAGAGGATGGACCGTATCCCCACGATTGATGGTGGCAGTTAAAGTCTCTTCCAATAAATATGGAGGGGAAATGTCCAGAAAAGTAATTAATGGAAGTTTCCCAGTCAATAGACCTATTAGGGGCTCCAGGATTTCTATAAACGTTAATTATGATGAGTTCGCCCCAATTAAAGGGAATAGAGATAGCTAGTGTGTCCAAATGATCCAGAACTTCATAAACCGAAGTTTGAGTAAATGGAATGTCTTTCCTTATTGCTATTATTTAACCGCCAAATAATCCTTAACTTAGTGAAATTTCTCATAATCGCAGAACTTCAATTTGTTATTAAATGGAAAGGATATATAATATTAGAAAATCCAATATCTATGTAATGGTTCGGGTTTTCATACAATCAAGGAATTTAACGATTTGATCAAGCCCCCCACTTTGGAATAGGGAGATGATTGGTGAAAAAAGTTTGAGTAAATCCATTAAGGATGAAATCATATTTATGAGATTTTCGTTACTTACAGTAGGTGAGGGAGGAGGTGTAGGAGATCTAGATGGAGAGCTAAGGGGTCGATTTTGTAAAAGAATTCCATTAACAGAAGGGCTTGGTTCTCTCGAGTAAAGGTAGGGGAAGGGTTGAATAGGTTGAGATTCCGATTGGGATGGATTACTGTTTTGATTTAGCTGCTCAAGATTTATATCTCCTAAGTCAAGAAAATGAGAGAAGTGCAAGTGAGGGGTCGCTACATTTTGTGATGAATTTCGGTGGGGTAGAGGTCGATGAATCCCAATATTTCTATATGCCGCGATTTTCCTAATTTCTCTTTCTTCGACGTTTTTACCACAAGATTTATCAGTGGCCGAATGGGGTCCATCACAATTCAGACATTTAGGATTGTCAGAAACTTCGGGGCAGATTTGACCTATATCGTGGGGTTTTTCATCGCAGCATAAGCATCGCGGGTTTTTACAAATGCATTTCACATGTCCATGTCTGTAACAGGAGTAGCATACGTTTGGTTGAGAGACATAATGGTCAACACGGAGGATAAGGAAAAAAAGTTTGATATCTTGTGGTAAAATTTGTCCATCGAAGGTGAGGAGGACTGTGGTACCTGGAGTTGGATTCCCCTCTTTGTCTTTCCACTCGAAGCGTTTGACTGCAATAATAGGAGCAGAACTGATGGCATGTTCTTTGATTTCTTCTATCGAAAAATCTACAGGCACATTCCTTATAATGCCTTAACGAGTGACTCTAAAGTTAGGGATGTGGGCTTTGAGATTAAGGTTTATTTAGTCTAAGTTTTCGACTATTTTGTTGGCACTAGGGTCGGGTTTGCAAAGAACAGTGAATATAGATGACCCTTTTTTTTGCATTCAGTAACTACATCTTTAAAATTGTTGTGTAGGATTTTACCTAGAGACAGAACTTCGATGGGAGGATTGGCAGTACAGTCGATTTCAACCGTAAATGGGCCCTTGTTATTTTTAGAGTAAAGATTTTTTGGTTTTAGAGTTTCGTGATTGGAAGGGAATTGGGTGCTATCAGTATGTCTCGATTTGGAAACATTACTAACGTTACTTTTAAGAGTCATCTATAGTTCTCTTGTTAGAAGTTTTTGATTTATTTATAGCCAAATTAGGCCTTAGCTCGGAAGAATTCCCGTTTTCATTGTGTTTTTGATTAGGAGCTGCATGGTTTGTAGATTTTAAGGGGGTAGTCGTATCCATTTCGAAGTCAGGGTTTGGTAAAGATAGGTTGGGATGAACCATTTTTTGGGAGGTTGGGTGTTGAGGATTCTGTGTGGAGACAATTTCTTGCATTAGAGATTTGCGGATTGGATGTGCATTAGTTTCGTCAAAATCGTCTAATTCTTCATCTGACTGACTGATATTATGAGTAAGGGACCCCATGCTGAGAACAAAGCACGTTGGCCCGGAGGCCAACGCTCTAATGAACACCCACCTGCCTTTCCTGTAGAGTGGCTCAGAAGATGGCTCCTTTTATAATCAACTGATTCTTTACTTAGAGGTTCTCTTGTAATCCAAAAGAGATCGAAGAAACGTGTGAGGAATCCGAGAAATCTGCCTGGATTGCTAAACAAGCCTTCTATCACCTTTCACTTAATACATGATCCGCCATTTTTTCAGCACTAGACGTTGTCGCTAGACTTAATCGATTCAGTCGACCGATACTACCTGCTGGAGAAGCCCTACCAGGAGGCATATATTATACTATTATTGCTTGGGGATACACTGGTGAAGTACGCCCAATTCCGCAAGTAGAGAGAGCCAACCTGTGGCATTGTGCCCTTACCTACGCCCATCTCAATTATCACGTTTCACTGGTAAATAATATCTGCACTGTTTAACCAAATGCACCACGCAATCAGTGTATGGCCAAGGATGTCGGTGCTGCCTCGTTTGTGGGTGACACAATCTGTGGTGTTCTTGTTCAAGCTGGCAGCTTTACCCACGGTCTTCCTAATGTTTTTTTAAGTGTGAATAATGGCAACAAATACTATAGGTGGCTCATGCCATACATTCAACCATATGCAGATGCTGATCCATATCTGTACAATCCGGGGCGCTGAATGTAAGTAAGGTAAGAGCAAATGAGTAAGGAAAGAAGTTAAAATAAAGCAGAATGTGTCCAAGTTCGCAAGCATATGTTTTTTTACTATCCGAAATCTTTTTGCCCCCGGGGGAAGATTGGTCTCACTGTAGCACTGGCCTTTTGCAGAACAATAGGCCATGTCAAACTTCACATGATTTTCCAGTTATCGAGGTTTGAGTGTTTACTCTTAAGAGTCTCATTCGCTACTATTTTATTTTGATAGCATTCTTTACAGTTATGAGAAAAACGAATCTAAAAGTTTCAAATTTAGCTTTTTTGAGATATTGACTGATGTATCAGTAATAAAATAAATCACAAGAAAACCACTAAGTGATAATATTATAATATACTATTTCTTTTGATTTGAAGAAATGATTTTTTGTGCTAATGAAAATTTCACTTTGCTTTAAAACAATTTCCTCAATTTTAAATCTGTTTCTTTGTTGATAAAAAAAGTTATGATAAAGAAACAGTTTCTTTTATTTAAGGCAGATATCATTGTGTTTGGAAGTAAGGAAACAATGTGAAAAGTTTGACAAGAATCAATATGCACTGCAAATAAAGCTGGATATGAAAGACGAGCGTTATTCACAGTCATTAAATTATTTATTTCTGCCTTCAGTCTCGCCTTTGACGTAACATTGGTAAGAAGTAGAATTTATTCATCTGGAGTATCTAATTTCGTGTTTGAAATGTGGGAAATGATATATTTGAATCTCCTAATTTTTGGTGGCATTCTTTTTCAAGGGATTCTTGGGAGTTTCTTGGAAGATAATCATAGTAAGTGAACTGATATTTTCAATGAATATTAGCGCCGTAGCGATATCATAGTATATTGTGTCACAAGTGCGGAAAAGAGGCAGTTGCAGACGGCCTGAAACGATCCGAAGATGATCCGATAGCAAATACTGTAAACTTCACAAGAGTTAAAAACTGCCTAATTTCAGAACCTCTTGCAGACGATATGGATTTATTACATCTCCTTGATGTTCGGAATTCCTTGAATATCTTAAATTCCTTGACAATGATGAATTCCTGAAATTTCGTCAACTTTCTGAATCCTCAGTATTCCGTGAATTACTTAAATTCTCTGGAATCCCCGAAAATCTCAGAATTCCCTGAAATCTTTGAATACCTGTCAGTTATTATTACAACAATGAATACGTATTATTCATCGTTTCATGAAATTTTCGAGAGTGTATGTTATGTCAATAAGCAATCTTGAATGATAACAAAAATATTAGATCAAATAATTTCGTCAGAACACTGGCGCTATGTGTAAGAATTACCAGCCTGTAATTGTTTTTTGTTGGGTTTACGAAATGATGATTGAATTCGATTGATTTGAAAATATAATATTCTGAATTCCTTGCATATAGGTAATTCCCCGAATTCCTTGAATATACGGAATTCCCTGAGTTCCCTACTCATTTATAATGCCTGAAATTCCGTGAATATTCGGAATTCCATTAATTGTTCGTATTTCTGAATCTCTTAAAATCGCTTAAATACTCTAAACTACTGGAATATTCGAAATTCCCTAAATTCCTCAAATTTTCTGAAATCCTCTAATTTTCTAAATTCCATAAATTCTCTGAACTCCAATAATTCTCTGGATTCCTTGAATTTTTTGAATTTCCTGAATTTCTTGAATTCTCGTAATTTTTTGGCTTCTCCGAATTCCATTAATTCCTTTAATTCTATGAATTCTCGGAATTCCATGAATTCTCTGAATTCCATGAATTCTCGGAATTCCATGAATTCTCGGAATTCCATGAATTTTCTGAATTCCATGAATTTCATGAATTCCCTGAATTCCATGAATTCTCTGAACTTCACGAATTCTCTGAATTCCATAAACTCTCTGAATTCCACAAATTCTCTGAATTTCATGAATTCTCTGAATTTCATAAACTCTCTGAATTCCATGAATTCTCTGAATTTCATGAATTCTCTGATTTCCATGAATTCTTTGAATTTCACTAGGAATCTGTATTATTATCGGAAATGGTAACAATAAATCAGAAGAGAAATCTTAACACACACCGTGAAAATGGAAATCTACATATTGATCAAAGTTATCTCCTCTAATACAGAAAGTCCTTAACGTCTTTTTAGACTAGATGGAGCTATAAATTAAAAAAAAATTAATTAAATTTAATGAAAAAAAAAGATCTTCCTCTTTCGCTCCGCTGGGATTCGAAAGCCAGGTCAACTGATTGTCGGTCAGGTGCTCTACCGCTAAGCTACTGGATGGAGAGATCGGATGAAGAATCCTTTTTCTAGATATGCTTTCTTTTGCAAGATGTTATGTTTTGATGCAATTCAATTTTACTAGGAATCTGTATTATCATTGAAGACGGAAACGTTACGTTGAAATTTAATTTAATTTTTTTTTTAAATTTAACATTACGTTATTTTGCGTTACCATCTCCAATGATAATAAAGATTCCTAGTAAAATTGACTTGTAATAAAAATAATCTCAGCGGAGCGAAAGGAAAAGATCTCTAAATTCCATGAATTTCATGAATTCACTGGATTTCATCAATTCCTTTAATTTCATTGATTCACTGGATGCCATGAATTCTCCAATTCAGTTGAATTCTGTGAACTTCATGAACTCTCTGAATTTTATGAAATCTCTGAATTCAGAAGATGTCAAGGGATTTAAAATAAAAAAAATAAAAAAATTAAGAGCCCAAATGCATTCCAAGTAATTTCACAATATTCAAAAGAATTCATAGAATGAAAAAGAATTCCAAGGAATTGAATGTTAATTTGAAGTATTCTCCACGTTGTAAAAAAATCGAGATTGAAATGAGGTTATTGATTCAAGTGCAATCGCGGTATTAACGTCCCTAGGCAACGTAATAGATTACAGCTTACGGACTTACATTGTAGGTGGTAATGTACGAAGTGCATACGATAACTTTAAAGTATTAAAAGATAAGGTTTTATGCAGGAGAGATACAAATTTTTATTGATTAGTGTGTAGTTTCACATTCCTTCCCGTGTCTTCTGCATGAAATTTGATAATCATTAAACAATTCGTGCACTGAATAGTGAACCCTTCAATCTCATTTTTCTCCGTGTATGTCAATTGAAAATAATTCCAAAGAATATACCAAACCAGAATTTTAGAGTTTTGGACGTATAGTTCGCGAGCAGTTCTCTTAACATGGAGGTATCAATATGATCCTCGTTTGGAGGGCATAACCCACATTCGGGGAAGTGTTTTTCAAAGATGTACTTCTAATCAAAACATTTCGGGAGTGGACGGTATCCTGTAATGTTATCAGATCGTAAAAAAATACATAATAATTTTATTTTGAAACCTCACAAAATGAGCCATCTCTTCAATCAATATTCAAAATTTTCTTTTTTGTTTTAATTTTGTATTTTTGCAGAGAACTCATCAAGTCTTCACTTTCGCACAAAACGTATGGTTCCTCAAACCATACTCGGACACGGAGACTATATGATTACTGGTGCTATCCACATTGTGCAGATTTTGGTAGGAACCAGAAGAGTTGCTACTGGTGTTATAGTCACACCTGAACATGTCTTAACTCCTGCTGTATGTGTTCGTGGACCGCGAACGATTTATAAAATTCAGTCTGGTGCACCGAATAGGGGTCCTATTATGAATCACGAAATAATGCATATATTCCCTTCAGCACCTTTCGAATTGCTTCTGATTGCTCCACGTATCACTGCAGGAAGTCCATACAGTCGACCGATACTCCCTGCTGAAGAAGCCATACCGGGAGGCTTGCTTCCTACTATCATTGCTTGGGGACCCAGGGGTCATGTACGAATAATTACACACGTGCAGATAGTGCAGATTACAGAAACTTTTGTGTACACTGTGCCATCACATCTACCAGCACGTCACTGTCTTAAAAGGGATCGCGGTTCTGCCTTGGTGATAGGTGACAGACTCTTTGCTGTTCTCGGTCGGGCTGGAAATGCTGAAAATCATATTAATGATATTTTTATACTCGTGAATAATAACGAATACTATATGTGGCTAATGCTATACATTCAACCATATTTAAATACCGAATCATATCTGTACAATCCGGCGCGCTGAATGTAAGAAAGTTAGCCGAAAATAAGTAAGGCATAAAGTGTTACGTCCTAACAATTTCTTGTTTTACAAATTAAGGATGTTTTGTTGTCACTGGTAAATTCTTCAAATACCAAAACTACGAAGTTTCTATTTCTTTCAAATCTCCGAAAACTTGTAAATAGAAGTAAACCTGCAATCTTAAAGCTAAAATCCCTTTATTATAGCCGTAGAAGATTTGTACTGCAAATCGTCTTAAGCTGGGTACTTTGTCAAAACTCACGTCTCAAGTATAAATGTTCATGGTCTTGTTTGTACCAAACCATTTTGAAATTTATAATTCTATGCAGCTTTACGAAGCCATTGGCGCCCTGGACCTTGGCAAGGGCAATTCACCTTCAGAGACCTTCTGCCAAAGTAATAAACTTCCCACTTCTCTTGTACCGGGAATCCAAAACGTGAAATGAGGCGAAGGAGTGTCCTGCCACCTCAACCATTACATATGTAACCAATCGGCGTCCTTCAAAGCCCTTTGCGTTTTCCCGTTTGGTTAATCCTCAGAGTTCGCTCGTAAGTTTTGCGACTTCAAAAATCAGAAATCTTGTAACAGTCAAGCAGAGAACACCTGATCGGGTCGACCTCAGGCTATGTTCAAAAATTCGTAAAAGCAACAGTAAAATTTGAAAAGAATCTCTCACCTTTTAACTCTAATGTATTCGGATAAAGTGTGTGTGTGTTTTAAAATAAATTAATATTTAAACTCACTTCCTCAATTCATTAATCCCATATTATAACCATAGCAAAGTCAATACATAAAGTTAGAATAAAGCAGAATGTGTCAAAATTCGCAAGCATAGGTTTTGACTTATGAAAGCTTGACTCGCTACTGTAGAGTCAAGCGCTCAAGCGTAAAAGCTTGAACCTTTGTGTACTGATTTCTTGCTTTAAAATTCAAATCTACAGAAGTAAAAAAGCAAATTCCTAAGTCACAGATTTAATAATAAATTTAGAAACTCCTTTTAAAAAATAACCAGAATTGAACTATTTATAATCATTTGGCGTAAAATTTCGTGTTCAACGCTGGACCCTCATGTAACGGACCGTCACATTCTCTTTACCCCCCCCCCCCACACACCTAAATACAGTTACGTAACATTATTTGTATTATTTTCAAAAACATAATATAGGTTTTCTAAATGAAACAAAGGTTTCTTGAGATGAAGTGCTGTATAGAAATAAGAAAAAACACTATCTTGATGTAACACTGAATACTTTTTAAATATTGTTTTTGAACTTATATAGATAGATAAAGAAACGTTTATTTTTCGGTCTGCTGGTCTTAAAAAATTGAATTGCTTATACTTCCATTTTCTACAGAATTTTCTGAAAAATTAACCCTTAACAACTAAAATCCATCCACAACTAATCTCTAATATCGCTCGCTCTTATCGCTTTGCCTCGCATTGCCAAACTCTGTCTGCGCGGCTAATACGTAACATTTATCTACTATTTTCAACATTTATAGTTCCCTTATATCTACTTCCTCTCAAATTTACAATCTTTCCTTCTCCATCCCCCTTTCTCCTTCCTTCTCTTCTTCTGCATCTTACCTAACATCCTCTTCACCCATGCTACTGCCCGTTTGTCCCCCCTTTCATGCATCAATGCATCCATGCTTATCCCACTCCTTGCCACCTCCACGCATTCCTACAACCAATGCTCCACTCCTGCATCCCCCTTCCCCCACAGTTCACAGATCCTCTTCTCTCTAATAAGCCATTTCATCCTCGCTATAAGTTCCTGACTTCCTTTCTCTCCCTTCTCACACACATATTGCGCTCTCCCCCTTGGCATAATTCACCCATAGGTCCCGTTAAACCTTGACTCCCTTATTCTCTCCTCCCTTGCTGCGTTCTCTCTCTCTCCATGCCATTTTTCTTAACCATCTCATATATCTTCTTCCTAGTGCATCCTTCTCACTTCATCCATCTGCACTCTATTCGTTCTAAAATACCTTTCCCTTTCAATCTCCATCTTTCTACCCCCTGTCCTGTTCTCCTTTTCCCATAATTGGGAGAATTATGTTGTCTCCTGACCAGCGGCGTAGCCAGGAATTTTTTTCGGGGGGGGGCTGACCTTAGGGAAGTAGGGCAAAAAAGGGTATCCGAAAAATAAAATTGCTTAATATTGAAGTTAACAAACATAATTGTTTAAACAATTTATTATTGTTTTTAATACTATTCTCTTTGAATAATGTTAGAAAGTTGTGTGGTAATAATTGATGAAATTCAACAAACATAATTGTTTAAAAAAAATTATTATTAGTTGCAACTATCTTCTATAGTAATGCTATGTAATTGCGGTTTTTTCAGAAATTTTTCACGTTTTGTCAACTTTTCACTTAGAGCGAAGTAATAATCATAGCAATTCAACAAACATAGTTGTTTAAAGAAATTATTATTGTTTATAACTATCTTCTTCTATATTATTGCCAGATAGCTGCGGGTTTTTTCTAAAAAATTTCACTTTTTGTCAATTTTTCACTTAGAGTGAGGTATGAATTATTGAAATTTAACAAACATAATTGTTTAATTAAATTATTATTGTTTATAACTATATTCTCCTATAATAATGGTAGATAGTTTCGGTTTTTTCTAAAAAATTTAACTTCTTGTCCACTTTATACTTACGAGATATTAATTATTTGCAAGTTAACAATCATAATTGTTTAAACACTTATCATGGTTTATAACTATCGTCTCATAATTTTTCAGCTTTTCTTTACCTTTTTAGTTAGGAACAAATGTGGGCGTCCGAATGAAAATGGTCCTGATGACCGATATGGAGTTACATACAGAATCATATAACCGGATAAGCTACCGGCATTTTAAGCCCAAGACGAACCCTTTAGGTTTAAAAACGAGTCGCCGGGGCATTTTTGAACTTGTAACATCGAAAAACCGCTTTTAGAGAAAAACAGATTTAATGTTGGCGAGAACCATAAGCACACATGTTACTTGCTTTCAGGACATAAATATAGTGTAAACAATGCAGTATAGGTATTAGTATTATTCGCCACTTAAATAAAGAAATAATAATCTTGCCCCTGACTTAGAAAAATTCGCCATGCAGACGCCCACAAATAATAAACATTAATATTAATTTAAACAAAAAGGCTCTCAAGGAAAATTTATATTTAATATGATTTATGTGTAGAAAATTTGAACAATGTTTCAAATATTTATTTTATTTCAGACAAATATAATAACAAAAAAGAAATAGATTGTTTAAGAAATGATTCTCTCTATATTGTTTATTTATTATATGTTCATAACTAAAAAGACAAAGTAATGTTAAAATTTTTTTAAATAAACCGCAACTTTCTAATTATCTAAGAGAAGACAGTTATAATCAATAATAAACTATTAAAACAATTATGTTTATTAACTTGCATTAGTTATTACCCCATAAAGTAAAACTAGAGTAAGACTAGAGTTGACAAAAACTAATTATTAAGTCCCTCGAAGCAAAAAGTAAATAAAAATTGGAATATTTCAGAAAAGACCGCAAATTTCTGGCATTATTGAAAGAAAATATTATTAAAAATAATAATAAATTGTTTGAACAATTATGTTTGTTAACTTGAATTAATTATTACCTCACTCTAATTGAAAATTCGACCAGAAGTGAAAAATTTCAGAAAAAACTGTAACTTCCTATCATTATTCTGAGAGAATATAATTATAAATAATGATGAATTATTTAAGAAATTTCTCGTGAATTTAATTGATCATTGCCATGCTCTAATTGAAAAGATTAAAATAAGTTGAAGATTCCGAAAAACCGCGACTTTTCAAATCTATTCTAAGAGAAAATTTCTAAAAACAATAATAAATTGTTTAAACAATTCATTTAAACCTCTAGTTAACAATTTGTATTTCAAAAAACCGAAAAAAAATTATATTTAGCGCCAGAAACTCGCGAAACACAATTTTTCATTTATGGGGTTTTTTGGGACCCTATAAAACAGACTTATGGTGGTGATATTTAAAAATTAAGGTTTTATTCGTATTCTATTGCTAACTGTGAAAAGAAATGTTGAGTTTCAACTCGATACATCTAATATTGACGATTCTGAATAAAACTTACAAAAACGTCTTTTTTCATATGGGAAATACGTGTTAAACTTCATGGGGCTTGCGGAACCTCTAAATATAATTTTAAAAATACAAATTTGTTGGGGGGGGGGGATTCGAAAAAGTTTGGGGGCGATATGCATGCAAATTCGAGAAAAAATATTTCCAATGCATTCTGAAGAGCACTTTAGTTTACAATGAGGGGCATTCCTAATTTATGATCCGCTTACGAATTTCTACCTTTCAGGTAGTTGTTCTGGATTAGGACAAAGCTTGTACTCATATTTGAATTTTAGGTGTGCTAAAATCTTGTCTTATGGCGCTGGCCTTTGAGTTAACTTAATTTTAAACGTGAAAATCTACAGTTTACTGCCTCAATTTTCCCAGGTAACATGAAGAATAGACGCACCAGTTTATAATGGTGTCTACACTGTATAATAATCCCTCTTTCTCATTAGCATTTATGGCAAATAACAGAGCTGTCAGAACATAGACACAAGCTGTTGTAAATAGAATAAAGTTGTCCAGTGTATAATAGACGTGATTACGAAATTTCGGGGGGGGGGGGGGGGGG
>CAKNYM010049474.1:79776-204959 GCA_932195095.1 Andricus curvator
CAGCCCCCCCCTGGCTACGCCTCTGCTCCTGACAACATAATTAGGCGTGTCTCTTGCCAACCCCAGTGTCCACTTGCATATTTATGACTACATAGTCTATCACAGGAACCCCCACCTTACTTATACATGTGTATTCACCCACTCCGCCCTGTGTTACCATAGCATTCGCCATACCTCTTCTGTGTCCTATTTACCTCCTCACTTTTCTTCACACCTGCCTCATCACTACATTTGCCCTCCTCACTCTCTCTTTTTTGTGACAATCCATTCCCCCATTTCTCCGAAACAAGAAGCCCAGGTACACAAACTCTTTCACCATCTGCACCTCATTTCCCTCCCACTTCCACTCCCCTTCCTTATCCCTTCCACTTTCTTTTCTGAACACCATAACCTTGGACTTCTTCGCATTCAGATCTAATCTATTCTTATCCAGGTATCTCTTAAACCACTTAATCATCTCCTTTAAGGTCTCCTCGGTTCTTGACAGCAACACGATGTCATCTGCATATGCAAGTGACCAAATTTTAACCCATTCTACCCTACCTTCTCCTAGCAGTCCGGCCTCTGGCTTACTTTCCATACCCGCGATTAAAATCACAAAAAGGGTTGAGCTAAGCGGACACCCTTGCCTTAAACCGCCATCCATCCAGAACCTCGCTGAAATCCACTCCCCTCCTCTCACCTTAACTTCCGTCTCTTCATATATCTCCCTCACCCTCTCGATCAGCTCTCTCTTTACTCCCCTCTTCTCCAATGCCTTCGAAAACCTCACAAAAAACGCGTACACTCTTGACCCCTTCTTCGCTAATTTCTTAACCACCGCGTGGTGCAGAACCTAGATATTGTCGATAGTGCTCCTACCCTTCCTAAAGCCTGCTTGCTTCTCCAGAAATAATCCTTTCCCCCGACATCGTTCCGCAGCCTCTCCGCCATCACCATCGCGTTTACTTTATACGCTGTATGCATTAACGTAATCCCTCTATAATTTTCCTGTCTATCCCTATCTCCTTTCTTGTACAGTAGCACTATTAACTCCTCTCTCCAACCTCCTGGGAATCCCCCCCATACTTCCTTCACTACTAAACAGCCACGCTTCGTTCTCTACCCCATCCAGCCCTGCTGCCTTCGACCTTCTTCACTTCCTTATCTGTTTCTCTATCTCATCATCATTCAACTCCTCCATCTCTGCCTCCCTCGTTCTTCTTCCTCTAATACATCCCTGACCCCCGTTATAATTCCCCCACCAGCCCTTCCTTTCTTCTTCACTTTGGCCACCTTCTGGAGTTTCCACCTATACCCCCTTGGCAACTTTGGTTCTATTCATTTCAATTCCTTTCTCTCCACCCACGTCTCTATCAGTCCCGCTACATCAAATTCGTGGATATACTTCCAGACCTCCTCATTTTTTTTCTTCACCCCAGCTATGTTTCAGTACAGCACCTCTACTACTCCTCCACTCTGTTTTACCGCCGCCCCCCACTTCCTATGAAACAAATTCCCCTACACTGCCTTCAGCCTCACTCTCTCCTCGTCTCACGCACACATTTTCTCGTCCACTGTTATCCTACTTTTATGACGCATTACCCCAACTTCTCTTCCCAGCTCTCCAACTCCACAATCACCACGTCCTTCTCCTTTTTGCCCTCCAGCCTAACTTTCTCTACCTTGCCTTTAACACACCCTATGCGAATGGACTTTCAAAATAGGTTAAACGAACGTATAGATGAGACAATTTGGAAGGAATTATTAAACAATAAAGATTTAGAGGGCATGTGGACTTTGCTACGGGATATCATCGTTGAAACTGCGACCGAAGTATGTGGTACGGCGGTTGTAGGAAGAAAATCTGGTGATGCATGGTGGAATGATGAAATTGCGGCGGCACAAAAAGAAAAGAAAGAAGCGCACGAAAGAACGTTGCGCATTACAGGTCTTAGCGATGAGGAGAGAAATATACTTGAAAATGATTACAGACACAAAAAGAGAAAACTTAAACGACTAGTCGAGAAGAGTAAAGAAAAAATCAGAACAGAAGAAGAGAACAAAATACAAAACAGCTTTGAAGGAATTATGAAACTATTATACAAACAGTTGAAGGAAAGTAAAAATACAGAGTTTTCGAGCATGAGAAACAGCAAAGGTGAAATGCTGTATGATATAGACGGGATAGTAGACGCTTTAAAAGACTATTTTAAAGAACTATTAGGAGGTGAAGATATAGGACAACAAAACTGCGACATAGAACATAATGAATTAGAAAACCCAATTGAAAAAGTCTGTGTCACTGAGGTCAGAAACATAATGACGAACTTGAAAAACGGTAAGGCTGCTGGTGTAGACAGTATCAGCGCTGAAATGCTTAAATACGGTGGCGAGTACATACCTCACAGGTTGTGCGAATTGATAAATTTATGTCTCGAGACGGGGGAAGTCTCAGACGATTGGAGAAAAGCGATTATCGTACCAATATACAAAAGAAAGGGAGATAAAAGCAACTGCAGTAATTACAGAGGTATCAGCCTTCTAAGTACCGTAAGTAAAATATACTCAAAAATACTTATTCGTTGGGTAATGGAAATTACAGAAGAAAAGATATGGGAAGTCCAAATTGGATTTATGCCAGGAAGATCATGTACAGATCAGATATTTAGCCTAAGACAGATCACAGAAAAAAGCTTGAGAGTAGGAAAGAAAGTTTTCTGTGCATTTATTGACCTAGAAAAAGCATTTGACAAGGTAAATAGAAGTAAACTTTGGGAATTCCTTAAAGAGTACGGAGTAAATGGAGGGCTCCTACAAGCAATAATAACCATATATACAGGTAGTAAAGCGAGTGTAAGGGTAAATGGGAAACTGAGTGACTGGTTTGATATTATGCAAGGCGTGAAACAAGGATGCGTTATGTCCTCGTAGCTATTTATCATATTCATGGATAAGTGTCTAAGAACTGCACTCTTCGACGAAGAAGGTGTAAATCTCCAAACAGTCAAGGTACGTGGATTAGCTTTCGCAGATGACAAGATTGTTATGGCAGAATCAATCGAGGACTTGCAAAGAATGTTGAATAAACTTAATACAAGCATGAAAAACATGGACCTCAAAATTAACGTAAATAAAACAAAAATCATGGTGTTTGAAGGAAAAAGTGAGAAAACAATATGCGACATTGTCCTAAATGATGAGAGATTAGAACAAGTTGACAAGTACGTATATCTAGGTAGTCTATTCACTAGCGACGGAAAAATAGATGGGGAGTTAGATAGGCACATAAATAAGGGTAAGCAGGTTATCGGTAGAGCAGGGTCCATGCTCAGAAATAAAAACATATCAAAAAAAGCTAAAATGGCCATACATAATTCTATATTCGTACCGACTGTACTATACGGTAGCGAGACATGGACCTGTCAAGAAAAGGACAGGAGTAAAATTAACGCGATCGGCATGAAACCTCTGCGCATAATATGCGGGAAAACACTGATGGACAAAGTCCGAAACGAGACAATCCTCAAAGAATGTGGTGCAAAAGAGACAATAGTTGACACATGGGAAAGAAATCAGTTAAGATGGTTCGGACATCTTGAAAGAATGAAAGATGAACGACTGACCAAACAAGTGTATAAAGGTAAAGTAAATGGCAGAATGCCCAGAGGTAGACCGCCGAAATAATGGTTAGAATCTGTAAATGAGACATGAATCCGTAGAGACATAAGAAGCCATAGAAACACAAGAGCCTGCATGAAAAAATGCATGGACGTGAAAATGCATGGACGTCTTTCTCAGGATGGAAAAATTAGCTGAAACTAATACTGCTCTCCCCGATTTGCTCCCCGAAGTTGTTAATCTCTGGAATCTGAACTGTGTTGTTTACGAGAAGGCGGTGTCCTTGGTTAGCGACAGTAGAAATAACGAAACTTCAGTACGTCTGAGTAAGACTCGCGAGCGTATTGCACAGCTTCAATTCAAAATTGAAACGGCTAGACGGCATGCATCAAATATTCAGTGCGTGATTAGCTACATAACATTAAATAAAAAATTCACTCCAAAAGTTAGGGCACTTTCTCGAAACTTGAGGAAAGCAAATCACACCCTGAACAAGTGTAAACTGTTGACCATCAAGCAGCACTGGACGCAAAAAATAAGATCTCTTTCAACAGCGAAACAGCGCCTTGAACGGCGAGTAAAGAGGATTCAGGAAAATTCCATCTTTTCTACTCATCCTTCCCGTCTCTTCAATAAAACGTCACGTGCCGTTAAAAATCCGCCTAGTCGAAAAGAGATTCAAGTCTTCTGGGAACAAGTATATGGAGATACTTATCAGCTAAATGAAGACGCTTCAGATATATCACTCTTTCGTAACTTTTGCCAAAGGCAAAGGTTACAAGGTCCAGAGGAAGAGTGTCTACTAATTACTGCTGAAGAAGTGAAGAAAGTTATCGCTAGAACTAAGAACTTTTCAGCGCCAGGGCCAGATAAAATCAACAATTTTTGGTGGAAGAAGTTTACTTCTACGCACCAACATCTAGCTCGTATATTTACTACTTTCTTAACCGGAGAACAACCCGTCCCGCAGTGGCTAGTGGAAGGACGCACGGTATTGATTCCTAAGACCGGAGATTTTTCAAGTCCAAATAACTACAGGCCCATAGCTTGTTTAAACAACAGCTACAAGCTATTCACTGGCATCCTCAAAGAGAGGATATTAACATCTGTCGAGCCGGTATGGAGTGCAATAGTTGAAAAACGTGGATGCAAGAGAGGTCTGGCAGGTTGCAGGGAGAACCTGTTAATAGACAGGTGTATCGCCCAGGACTCGATCAGGTATCGACGCAATCTGTCCATGGCTTGGATTGACTACCGTAAGGCATTCGATAACACGAACCATGAGCTACTTATTAAGCTCATTGAGTGCATGGAGGTGCATCCAAAAATAGTGAGATGCATAAAAGAGCTTATGCTCTTGTGGCGGACAAGATTTGTCATAACATCTGACAAAAGACAAGTGACTACAAGCTATATCACATAATAGAGGGGGGTCTTCCAAGGAGACTCTCTAAGTCCGATACTTTTCTGCATCTCCCTCTTGCCTCTATCTATTGTGCTCCGAGGCAAAAGCTCTGGATACCTATGTGGCCCGCCGAACAAAAGAGAATATAAGGTCAACCACCTTTTATACATGGACGACCTTAAACTCTTTGCTTCCTCGAAAGAGGACCTTAACATCCTTGTGGAGGCGGTAAATAGGTACTCTAAAGCGATTGGCATGAGCTTCGGACTGGACAAGTGTGCCTGCGTCCACCTACGCCAAGGAAGATTAGAAACTACATCATCGCGTCACGATCAGGATGTTCAACTCATAGGCGGAAATACCATTCAACATCTTGGTATTGGAGAAACATATACATATCTTGGAATACCGCAAGCGGAAACCCATGATGTGCTTGCGTTAAAAACGGCCCTTGGAAAAATGTATCGCCAAATTCTCAGAAAAATGTGGGCTTCCGAATTATCTGGAAAGAATAAGATCCAGGCGACCAATATGCTGGCCGTTCCTATACTGCTCTACACGTTTGGTGCAGTAAAATGGAACGTCGATGAGTTGAAGCAACTTGACCGAAGCACACGCAAGATGATGACAATCCATTGAAGTCATCATCCTAGATCTTCCGTACCTCGAATATACCTCCCTCGAGATAAAGGGGATAGAGGCTTGCTGAGCTTAGAGTGTCTTCATCGCAGAACGGTTCTGGCTACAGCCTGCTCAGTTCTAAATAGCACAGATTTTCTTATGCGACTAGTACATCAACATGAAGTCGTCAATGCTGCGGCGTTTCTATATCGTGCCGCAGATAGGGCCGCAGAGGAGCTTGGCCTCCCATTTTATTCCAGCGACGCTACACATGGCCTAGCATCACTAACACCTTTGGTGCTCAAAAGTCGTGTACAGGAAGCAGAACATACGCTTCTACTAAGAGAACATGCTGACAAGCCCCTTCATGGTAAATTCTACGGCATTATACGTAGAGAAGAGCTCTCGATGGGTCTGTCCAACATGTTTCTCAAGTCTGCTGGATTAAAATCGGAGACTGAGGGATTTCTGTTTGCCTGTCAAGATGGCGTTATAGACACCTTAGTTTACCGCGAGCGCATAATGAATATACCTGTAGGCGATACCAACTGCCGAGCGTGCAAGCAAGAGCCAGAAACACTTGGACATGTTCTCAGTGGATGCTCAAAATATGCACGATACGGGTACATAGAGAGACACAATGCGGCTCTAAAAGTGTTATATTACCATCTGAGGCTCTTCTATGGTGTTGATCTATTGCCCGTCTTGCCATATGCCCAGGGGGAACTCGAGTCCGTTGTGGAGAATGATCAGTGTAAGATCTACTGGAATTTCTCATTCTCGACCACTCAACGTATCAGTGCTACCAAGCCTGATATTTTCCTCCAAGATCTGAAGAACAAGATCATTTACGTGATTGAATTCTCGGCACCAGCCGATGGTAATATCACGGAAAAGGAGGAAGAAAAACGGGCGAAATATCAAGCACTTCTTTTCGAGCTGAGCAGGCTCTACGAAGGCTTCAAAGTCCATCTTGTAGTTCTCATAATCGGCTGTCTTGGAGGTATGAAAGCTTCATTTATTAGCCAACTCAACAAGATTCCGGCTTGCCAGCGTCAGGTTCATTCCATCGCGAACCGGATGCAAAAGGCTGTTCTTCTGGGATCACTTCATCTGGTCCGTCAACACTGTTCCTCATAACATTCTACAAAGATTGGTAGCTCTAAAAAAGTATCCAGAGGTGAAACTTCATCTCCAACTGTCCCGTCTGCCGCGTACGATCATCCGCGGCTAGAGACCTGACTCCAAGGAACAGTGTTGCCGGATGTTATCTCGTGTAAATTTCCCGCTCTTGCTTACCTTCTAGGACAGAAGGAGCAGAAGCGGATGACGTACACGTTCCAGTTGCGTCGGCATTGGTTGCTTTTAAAGAACCATGATCGTAGCTTCCGGAGCCTACAACTTCTCACATAAAAAATAATCGCTATACGGGTATGAATCGACTTGCTTTGAACTATTTTTATTGGTAATTTAAATCTCAAAACAAATTTTTTTGCTGTTCAAATTTGAAGAAGTGCTTTGTTTTTTGTGATTTTTAGCTATATCTACGATGCGGAGACAGAAGGAATTTTTTTTTATGAAACTTTAGGGGATTGTTTTTGACTCCCAAAAGAAAGTTTTCATTGCTATTAGAATTTCGCGCAAACAACTTTTTTTTTCTTCGATACGCCCTAGTATACAGTAACAAGTGAAGTGTATTTAATATTTACAAAAATAAAAATCAACTTTGAGATCACATTTTATTATTAAGTCTACATTATATATCATAAATATATATTTAATAACATATTAAAAATAACTTGAATACTCATTCGGAGAAAATCGAGCGCGAACCGCGACGGCTAACAGATGCGCGTCCTAGGCATGTTCAAACTTGCGAGCCGCAAGGCAGATTTTTTAAAAAGATTTGCTTTGTTGATACAAACAAATTTGTGGGAGATATACATGGAAATTAAGAACAAATTGGATCAATCTAGTGTACAATATATTTGTGTAGGAGCAGCGTTTTTCCTAAAAAAATACAAATATAGCTTTTGGAAATTGTAAATCTTCTACATTTTTTAATAGAAATTCGTAATTTTGTACACAAAAAATTTAAAATTATGAAAAACAAAACCTTTATCATAGGCTTGTAGATTTTCTAACTTTCGTTGTGGAAAATTGTGGCTTTTATAATTGAGCGCTGGGATTCAATAAACTCGCCCAACGGCGGGGCAAACACTAACAGCGTTGGCCCCTGGGTTTCAACAAATTGAAATTTTCGCGTTGGCAAAATTTATATATTTTTTAAAATAGGCTTGTGTAGAGTAAGAAGAGCAAAGTTTCTTTTTCTGTATACTTTTATCGCACCTTGCATCATTTCGGTGATTTATTGCAGCCACTTATATTTTTCTGAAAAGCGGTGAATAACAAGGAATTCAATGTCTGAAGGAAGATTAAATTATTAAAATTGTTTTTGAATTTAAAAGACAAATACATTAAGTGTGTACATGAGTCGGTTTTTATCACTATGGAGCAATGATTTCTAATTATATTGGTATAAAGGTGTCGACACTTTTTTTCAAGTTTCACACTTTGGCCTTCTTATTGTTCAAATAAAGACAAAAATGATACGCAATCGCGCGATACATACGTGTGTTATTTCTTAATTCAAAAGGAAAAATAATATTAAATTCGAAATAAAAATTTCGAATAACTATTTATTTTTAGGTTTATTTGTTTATTTGTGAAAATAACGATTTTCAAAAAGTTGTCTTTTTTACTAAAAAACATGAAATATTCTGCAAAAGACACGAAATTTCTACAAAAAGTTTACCTTTTTAACCTGAATAGATGATTTTTCAATTAAAAAAAATTTAGTTTTTAATCAAAAAGATTTAAATTCAACCAGAAAGACGGATTTTCAACCAAATAGTTGAATCCTCAGCCAAAAAGGATTTTAATTTTGAACTAAACATTTGCAATTTTTATAAAAAAAGGTAGAAATTTCTACTAAAAGATATGAATTTACAAACAAAAAGTCGAATTTTAAACAAAATTGTTTAATTTCATAATTATACTGAGATAGAACTTGAAATACACCGAATATTCGAGATTTTTGGGACATTTTTCAGGATATCCCATATCCTGCCGAAATATCTTAGGGATATGCCAAAGATATCATTTTGCTGTGAGGGTTATTCCAGATTTTTTCAAAAATTTGTAATCTTGCTAAATTGAAAAATGTTGCTTTGAAATCTTCTACATTCTTTTCCGAAATTTCAGAAAATTATTTGAAAATTGTTAAAATCTTTTCCAATATCTTTTTGAATATTTTGCAAAAACTTTTAAAATTATATAATTTTTAACTATAAACATTATATTCAATGAATCTTTAATTCTTTAATTGTACAACTTTCAATTGTTAATCTTTGACATTCAAGATTTTTTAATTTTAAGAATTTACGATTGAAAATTATGCAAGCTTTAAGTTTTACAATTTAAATTTCTGTAATTCGGAAGATTTAGAATCAAAAAGTCTTGAGCTTTGATGTTTAAAATCAAAGAATTTCTAATTGGCAATTTTTAAAATTGGAGAATTTTCCATTGCAAATCTTTTAAAAATGAACTAAATATTTTTGAAACATTCCAAATTACATACCTTTGAA
This sequence comes from Andricus curvator, assembly GCA_932195095.1. Lineage (NCBI taxonomy): Eukaryota > Metazoa > Arthropoda > Insecta > Hymenoptera > Cynipidae > Andricus > Andricus curvator. Next base: position 89,050 of record CAKNYM010049474.1, read on the forward strand.
ATATAAATCTTGAAAAATGAATAATTTTTAATTCAATATTTTGATAATTCAAGAATTTTCAATTGTACATATTAAAGATTCAGAATTTCAGAATTACTCAGAAGAATATTTGTTTCAATTTGAAGAAACCGTTTCCTTAACATGATTTGTTTCATTTAACCAAAAAATACTTTAAATTTGAGAGAATTATTTTAAATTGAAGAAAAACTGAAATAAATATTGCAGAGAACGTCCAAAATTACACCATTTTAAAGTACAAACATTCTAAATGAATTATTCTTCCACTGTAAACCTTAAAATGAGAGAATATTAAAATGCTAGTCTTTAAATTTGAAGAATTTTCAATTTAGATTCAAGTCGAATTTTTGAAATTTGATTTATTCGAATGATTTGAGTGTTGAAGATTCGTCTTGACTTTGGATCAATTTTTTAACCAAAAAAAAAGAAGTTATTTCGATTTTAAAAATTGTGATAATTCAAGGAAATCAAGCCGGTTCGATATACAGTTAAATTATTTTCTTTTTCGAAAAATTCAATGTTCCAGGCGTGTCTAAATTTGTATTAAAAATTCGAAGAAACGACTGCACACCTCTATTCAATATGTATTAGTAGTATACATCTCAAATTATTTAATATGTTTTATGTTCCTGAAATTCGTTTTGAAGATAAAATTTTGCCCTTGTGTGCAGAATTTTTTCGATGGGTTATTTTAGTATTATTTTATACACCTTTACTTGCTGCTTATTCTATAAAAGTAGATGACCAAATCTAAGGGTATATTTAATAAGTTGTGCCCCCTATGTAGCAAATCGCAACATTTTTTGAACCCCCTATTTCCTAAAAGCTGTTACATAATTTATGGATGGTCCGTAATTTACAGAAATTGAAAAATATTTAATGTTAAGGAAAAATTTTCTTTGATTGACAGAAATTACTTTTGATTTGAAGAAATGATTTCTTGTACCAATAAACATTTTTCTCAACTTTAAAATTATTTCCTCAATTTTGAATTGGTTTCTGGGTCAATAAAAAACCTTGTGTCAAAGAAACAGTTTCTTTTATTCAAGGCGGATATTATTCTGTGTGGAATTGAAGAGACAATGTCAAGAGTTTGATAAGAATAAGTCGGCTCTGCTAATAAAGTATGATTTAGAAGACGATCGCTATTCACAGTCATCAAATTATTCATTTCTGCCTTTAGTCTCGCAGTTAGTGCAACATTGGTAACAAGAAGAATTTCATCACCTGTAATTTTGTGTTCGAAATGTCGAAAACAATATATTTGAATCTCTTAATTTTTGGTGGCATTCTGTTTCAAGGGATTCTTGGGAGTTTCTTGGAAGATAATCTCAGTAAGTGAATTGATATTCTCAATAAATATTAGCCACTTAACGATAAGTACATAAATGATTGGATTATATTTGATTGTACATTTGCAAGTTTCGTGAAGTATGTGAGAGTCTATGTTATGTCAATTAGAAATCTTGAATGATAACAATAATTTTAGATCAAATAATTTCGTCAGAACACTGGCAGTATGTGTAAGAATTACGAGCCGTAATTGTTTGTTGTTTTGTTTACGAAATAATGATTAAATTCGATTTAATTGAAAATTTGATATCCTGAATTCCTTGCCTATAGGCGATTCCCCGAATTTCTTGAATATGCGGAATTTCCTGAATTCCCCAATCATTCTGAATGCCTGAAATTCCGTGAATATTCGGAATTCCATTATTTTTCTGTACTTGACCAGTTATCGATATGATCCTCGTCTAGAGTGCATTATTGGGAAAGTATTTTTTGAGAGATGTTCTTCTTATCGGAACATTACAGGCGTGGACGGCATCCTGTGATATTATCCGATCGTAAAAAAAAAAAATACATATTAATTTTATTTTAAAACCTCATAAAAATGAGTCATTTCTCCAAAAAATATTTCAAATTTTTTTTGAACCAAAACAGTGAATACTGAATGATTAATTTGTCATACTTGCAGAAAACGCATCAAATCTTCACTTTCGCACAAAACGTATGGTTCCTGGTCACATGGCTCCTGCTGACATGGTTCTTGGTGACAGTATGGTTCCTGGTCACACCTCACGCGGCTACGGAGACTGGTTGTATACTGGTGCTGTCCACATTGTGAAGATTTGTTTACGAAACGACAAAATTTGTACAGGTGTTATAGTCACGCCTAAACATATCCTAGTTCCTATGAGATGCATTGATGAAAAGCCAACGATGTACAAAGTTAAATCTGGTGTACCGGGTAGGGGTCTTATGCTAACTCACCGAATAAGTGATATGTTTGAAGAGATGCCGCCTCTTTACTTGTTTCTGATTGATCCACCTATTCCTGCCCTAAGTCGATTCAGTCGACCGATGCTACCTGCTGAAGAAGCCCTATCGGTAAACATACATCCTACTATTATTGCTTGGGATGCCAATGGCCAAGTACGACCTATTAGGCAAGTGCAGATACTGCTGATTACAGAAATCTTGGCCTTCACTGAGCCATCACATCTAGATGAAACGGATCGCGGGTCTGTCTTGGTGGTGGGTGATAGATTCTTTGCTGTTCTCTTTCAGGTTGGAGGTACCCATGTTCATAATGATGTTTTTATGCTCCTGAATAATAATAACAGATACTATAGGTGGCTCATGGAACACATTCAACCATATTTACATAGCCATCCACATCTGTACAATCCGGCGCGCTGAATGTGAAAAAAATAACCTGAAATAAATGAAGGAGGATGTTGAAATAAAGCAAAATGTGTCAAAATTCACAAGCAGATGTTTTTTAATTATTCCAAAACTTTTTGTCCTCTGGTAAATATTATTGAACTGGCCTCACTGCAGCACTGGGTTTTTGTAGAACAATAAAACATGTGAAACTTCACATGATTTTCCAGGTGTCGAGGTTTCGTTATTTACTTTTGAGCCCGTTTAGAAATAGCCCCACTTGGCCCCACTAAGAGTCGGGCACTAATCGGGTGCTAGTCGGATAAATTTTTTAGGCAATGTCCCTAGTCGGGCTCTGGTCGGGCTATTCTTGTTTTAAAGCTTCTGGCAAAGTGTTATATATGATGAGTTAATCTCCACAAAAGCGCAATGATTTACTTGTTTTTAAATAATTAAAACCCATTTAACAAACATTTTCTTTCTTGTTTAACCGCTGCGAGCGGTAGTGTCGATTTTTTCTAACTTCAATTTTAATCTGACTCGGCCGAAAAAAATAATATTGAAATAGCAGGGGAAGAATCAAATATTTGTGAAGGTAAGTTCAGTCTTATGATTAATGTAATACAGTTAAATTAATTTATATTTAGTATCGGTTTTATATAACATATTCTTACGAAATGTATAACATATGCTGTATTAAATTGTGAGAAGAAAGTTGGATAAATGACTGTAGCCTCAAAATTCAATATCTGTCACTCTAGTCAACCTAATATTACAGAATTTGGTATTTTCTACTCTATAGTTGTACTTCTTCTTAAAATATAAGTATGTCTATTATAGCGAAAGAATGTCTGATTTAAATACTTTTTGTCTAAAATCCTTGAAAACAAGAGTTAGAATTCTAGCTTGAACAAACCGAACTTTCAACTTATTTCGCGTAAGAAATTTCAACACTTTAAATTAGACATATTTCTCCTCTATAGTCACAGTTCTATGTTTTCAATGAAGATTTAGAAATTTTACAAACCGAAAAAAATATCAAATTCTGATTTTTTTGAGTAAAATGGAAAAATTGAATTTTGAGGTTAGGACATTTATCGAACACTTACTCGGTGAAATTTCAAGCACATTTAAAAAAATTGAGTATGCCATTGATTCTTGACGTTCTAATTATTCATCGATGTATTTTGATAAGCTGATTATAAGTACACATGTTTTTAATTATTTAGCGATTTTTTTGACACGCTGTTACTATTCTTTTAAAATTTACAATCTCTAGAATTATTTGAAAATTAAAAATGTTACTAATAAATCAAACTTCCATAAATTGAAGTTCAAATTGTTAAACTATGAAGTAACAATTATTTGAATGCTTCAATCAAGATAATTGTTCAATGCTTTTATGCTTTAAACTGGTTAAGTAATTATTACCTGACTAATTTCGTTCACAATATTAAATTACATTTGGATTAAATTTTAATTTTTTTCCTTCAAGTATTATGAATGGATTATCATTCCCTTCAAGTTCATGTAGTTAAATATTTGATATAATTTTTATAATAGAAGTTTATTTTTATTTAAAATAGACTTTTTCCAATTTTATATATTTTAAATGTTTGTGATGTGAAATGAGTATCTGAATTCACTTTTCAGAATGATATGTACATATGTTCTATTTTTTTATGATAATAATTTTATAGTTTGCTAATAAATCAAATCTTGAGAAATTAAAGTCCAAATTAAAAAAAAGTTCAACGACGACATTACTTTAAAATAAATGAATGTCGAACTAATCATACGTAAATTGAAAAAATTATCTTAGCCCTAATAGCTCACGAGTTATGTGTGGTAGAGCTATACAGGAACGGGGTCACTTACCGACCAAGCAACGTTCTGTACCATGATGAGTTACCTTCTGTTGGTATCTGTTTTACCGACTGAGTTGTGACGTCATCCATTTTTCAAAATATCAACTACATGTCACTGCTAAGTTTACAGTGGCGGCACCTAAAGTCAGGGCTATTAACTAAAAAATGTACTGACGCCACCGCTTTACCGACCAAGTAGTGACGTCATAAAAATAAAAAATAAATGAAAATTATTATTGAAAAAATTTTGGTTTCCAACATGTTTCGACCTAAATTAAAGTCTTTTTCAAGGCATAATTCATATGGAAAAAGGAAAACGCTGAATGTTGAATGTTATATAAGTTATGCTAAAATCTTTTTATTAAAAAAAATTGTAGTCAGTATGAAATTAATTAAAGGTTTTATAAGTAATGAAGAGATCCATTTTATAAAATAGAAATAATAATCAGTTATTGCTGTTGCACAGTGGAGGACATATTACGTGACATTAAGGGTAACTTTTATATTTCAATTCTCGATAAAAGTCCTTCTGAAACATTATTAAATAAGTTTACAATTTTTGAAGATTTCAATGTGAAATCAGGAGTAGTTTTGAAACTAGGAAAATAAACAGTAGTTGAGTGAAAATTTCCTAAGTAAGCCTGTGATTTTTGACGTTGAAAGGAACATTAATGTAAACTATTTATGAAAAATTGATGAAAATTTTACGGGATGGCAAAAAATGAATACAATTAATTGCAGGGATCAATTTAATGGTTTCCACTGAATTTTCGAATGATATTTTAATCCTTTTTCAAAGAATTTGCTCACAATAAATCAAGGATTTCACAGTATTTCAGAGATTTTGTTTACATATACGAGAGCATCTACGAAAAATCGATTTTTCACTAAAACCTATAATTTTTCAATTTAATTATTTTAATTATTTTAATTTCAATATTTCAAACAAGAAGAGCTTGATATATGTATACATAATTCTCTATCGAATTTTCATCAATTTATTCGAGAAAATCGAATTGTTTCATGAAATTTCAAAAATTTTCCAATATTTCAAGTTTTTTTCTCTCTCAATTCTAATGATTTTAAACTATTTTGAGGTATTCAGAGGAATTTTCAACTAATTTTAATGGTTTGAAAGGAATTTCAAAACATTTTCTCAAATATTCAGACATATTAGGGCTTTTTGACAGATTCCAGGAATAATTTTAATAATTTTAACTAAATATGATAATAATATTTTTATCCTTTTTCAAATAATGTGCTCGCAATAAGTCCAGGACTTCAAAGGATTTCAGAGATTTTGTTTACATATTCGAGAGTATCGTAGAAAAATCTATTTTTCACTAAAACCTATAATTTTTCAATGCAATTATTTCAATCCTAATATCTCAAGCAGGAAAAGCTTGATTGTATATGCCGGGAATTGGCAGATGGGAATATATGAATTATACAACACAACGCTGCTGAAGGCTCATGACCTTCTCAGCATAAAACACCAACCAATTGCGACTCTCGGTTTCCATTCTCTGTTCTAGCCCCCCCCCCCATCAGTAACCAAAGTTTGGTGGGACTGACGTTACAACTAGACTCTCCATCATACGAAGAATCACTACTTAACTTGGACATGATTTCGACTCGCAAAATAAATTTTGTGCATAAAGGTGGTAGTTGAGTGTACAATCTAAACAATGAATCATGCAAACAATAAAATAGCCTTGGAATGGACTGAATGTTTGATTTACGAAAGACATACACACGGTAAACGTGAAGGTCGAGTTTCAGGCGATGAATTGAGACTGGGTGTCTGGAATGCTAGAGGAATGAATAATCTTAAGGTAAGAGACTTACGAGAAACTATGCGCCTAAGGAATCAAGATATTTTATGTGGAACTGAGACAAAGAAAAAGAGATGCGAAAGTAGAAACATAGAAAGTGGGGTGTTGAGAGGCCGTTTAGAAATATGGTCAGGAGTAGATAGTGAATCCCACGGTAGTCAAGGAGTCGGTTTGGTTATGAATGAAAAAGCAAGAGAACATCTCAGAGATCATGATTCTGTATGTCTCAGATGGTTGTGGGCTAGAATGAAGGTGGGCATCAGAAGATGATTTATCAAAGCGTGCTACGCCCCAGTCGATAGTGATCCGAGAGAAATTCTGCTAGAAAATATGAACGGATGGGTCGGCGTCCAGCGTCAGGATACAGATACAGAAAGGGTGCTAGGTAAGTTTGGGGATCCAAGAAAAAATCACAACGTGGAAAAATTAGTTAGCTTATGTTTAGAAAAGGGTATATTTATTACAAATACTTGGTTTGAACATAAAATGATCCACATGTACACCTGGCGTAAAGGAAATAGCCACAGTATAATTGACTTTGTTATTGCGGATTAAAGACTAAGAGAACTAGTAAAAGATACAAGAGTCATAAGGAGTTCTGAATGCAATAGCGATCATTATCTTCTGGTCTCCAAAATAAACTCAGGTCAGAGATGGAGAAGAAAAAAAACCATGAAAAAAAACGAAATAAACGCGAATCATGATTGCAAATTTACAGAAACCGGAAGTTCGAATCGATTTTCAAAATAAGTTAAACGAACGCATAGATTTGGCAATTTGGGAGGCGCTTGTAAGCAATAAGGATATAGAGGGCGCATGGACTATGTTACGGGATATCATTATGAAACTGCGACCGAAGTGTGTGGTACGGCGGTTGTAGGAAGAAAGTCTGGTGATACATGGTGGAATGATGAAATTGAGGCAGCCCGAAAAGAAAAGAAAGAAGCGTACAAGAGAACGTTGCACATCACAGGTCTTAGCGATGAGGAGAGAAATAGACCTGGAAATGATTACAGACAAAACAAGAGGAGAGTTAAAGGACTAGTGAAGGAAACTAAAGATGAAATCAGAACAGAAGAAGAGAAGAAAATACAAAACGACTTTGAAGGAAGCATGCTACTATTATTTAAAGAGATTAAGGGAAGTAAAAGTACAAAGTTTGTCAGCATGAGAAACAGCAAAGGTGAAATGCTAAATGATACTGACGGGATAGTTGACGCTTTGAAAGCTTTGAGTCTCTGTCACTGAGGTGAGAGATATAATTAAGAACTTAGAAAACGCTAAGGCAGCTGGCGTAGACAGTATTAGCGTTGAAATGCTTAAATACGGTGGCGAGTACATACCTCACAGGTTGTGCGAATTGATAAATTTATGTATCGAGATGGGAGAAGTCCCAGACGATTGGAGAAAAGCGATTTTCGTACCAATATACAAAAGGAAGGGTGATGAAAGCAACTGCAAAAACTACAGAGGTGTTAGCTTATTAAGTACCGTACGGAAAATATACTCAAAAATGCTTATCCGCAGGGTAATGAAAACAACAAAAGAAAAGATACGGGAAGTCCAATGTTGATTCATGCCAGGTGGATCATGTACAGATCAAATATATAGCTTAAGACAGATCACAGAAAAAAGTTTGAGAGTAGGAAAGAAAATTTTCTGTGAATTCGTTGACCTAGAAAAAGCATTTGACAAGGTGGATGGAAGTAAACTTTGGGAAGTCCTGAAAGAGCATGGAGTCAAGGAATGGCTTTTACAAGCAATACAGACAATATATGGTGGTAGCAAAGCGAGTCTAAGGGTTACTAGGAAACTGAGTGACTGGTTCGATATTATGCCGGGTGTTCGATAAGGGTGCGGCATGTCCTCATGGCTATTTATTATGTTCATGGACAAGTGCCTAAGAATGACCCTCTTTGACGAAGAAGGTGTAGATTTCGAAACAATAAGGATACGTGTGTTAGCGTTCGCAGATGATAAGGTTGTTATGGCAGAATCAATCGAAGACTTGCAAAGAATGTTGAACAAAATAAATACAAGCATGAGGAACATGGACCACAAAATTAACGTAAGTAAAACAAAAATTATGGCGTCTGAAGGAAAAGGTGAGAAAACAACGTGCAACATTGTCCTGAATGATGAGAGAATAGAACAAGTTGATAAGCACGTATATCTGGGAAGCCTATGCATTAGTGAGGGGAAAATAGATGGGGAGTTATATAGGCGCATAAACGAGAGTGAGAAGGTTATCGGTAGAGCAGGGTCCATTATCAGAAGTAAAAATATATGAAAAAAAAACTAAAATGGCAATACATAATTCTATATTTGTATCGCCTGTGTTATATGGTAGCGAGACATGGACCTGTCAAGAAAATGACAAGAGTAAAGTTAACGCGATTGGCATGAAACCTCTGCGCACAATATGTGGGAAAAAACTGATGGACCAAGTGAGAAACGTAATAATTCTCCAAGAATGTGGTGCAGAAGAGACACTAGTTGACATATGGGAAAGAAATCAGTTAAGATGGTTCGGACATCTTGAAAGAATGAAAGATGAACGACTGACCAAACAAGTGTATAAAGGTAAAGTAAATGGCAGAATGCCCAGAGGTAGACCGCCAAAAGAATGGTTAGAATCTGTGAATGAGACATTAATCCGAAGAGACATAAGAAGCCACAGAAACACAAGAGCTTGCATGAAAAAATGCATGGACGTGAAGGAAGCTAGAGTAGTATGCCAGGACAGAAAAGTATAGCGACAAATATTTTGTAAACAGAGTGACAATAGAGGGAATGACGCCTGAAACAAATACCTTGGATACTAATGGGCCCGAGTGGGGAACCACACATAATAATTTTGTGAGGCTCTTCACTTGGGTTTTGATCACTGATTGAAAACCTAGATATAGGATACTAAATAACAATTTGCGTGATTGTTAATAACATTTTCTTTAATCTGCCGTTTCATCGTATGGAAGAAGGCTATTTCTTGCTACTAAACTGATCGATAATTTTTTAATATTGTTGATAATTAATAACTAAATAATCAAGTCATGAAATGACAATTTTTAAAACGTTTGATTGAAACTTCTCTACATTCTTTATGCAAAAAAACTCTTGCCGAAAACATTTTATTCTATACTTTATTAAATTTCAGGAGAATCATACAGCAATTGATAACTTATGCTAACTTGTAGGTCCACCATGCTAGCACCTCCAGAAATCAAAATTCCAAAATTTCTTCGTATCAGAATTTTTGGCTTTTTTAGGCTTTTTTTGGCTGCTATCGATTTTTGGGTTAGACTACTTTTTTTGAAAATTTGGAGTGGAGGTGCTCACTTGAATCAAGCTAGTACCACCACTATATAAAAATTTAGAAAAATCGAAAATTGAACACGACAGAATTTTGGCCTTTCTTTGGGCTCTTGAACGCGTCAACAAACAATTTCCAAAAACCACCCCTACTAAAAGTGAAACTACTCGCTACGTAAAAATGCAATTTCGAAAAAACCAAAGTACACCAGAATTTTTGGCTTACTTTGGGCTCTAGAATGCACGAAAAAAAAATTCAAAAAACACCCCCTAAGTGCAAAAAACCACTCCCTTGCTAAAAATAAAATCTTCGAGAAGCAAAGTGCATTAGAATTTTGGGATTATTGCAGGCTCTCAAATGAACCGAACAAAATGTTTAAAAACTACCCCTATGTGAAAAAAACCTACCTTTAGTAAAAACTCAAACCTGGAAAAAACAAAATAAAAAGCACAATTAGGCTTTTCTTAGGCTCTCAAATGCTTGAATTTTTTTTGCAAAAACCGCCCCTATATCTTAAGAATCAAACGCCTATCTATGAATTCGAATTTGAATTTTCAAGGAGCCCAAAAATCAGAGACTTTATTCTCCCTATAAAATTACAAGTCCCAAAAATCAGAGACTCAATTTACAAAGTCAATTTCTAACTAAGATTATTTTTTAACAAAATCACATCCGTCTGGTATCAAGGGGTTGCGTTTTAACGTACAGGGTTGGAGCCCAAACATCCAAGCTGGTATTCTTGAGGAGCTCAAAAATCAGAGACTCTATTTACAATGCAAAAATCTGAAAAAGATTATTGTTTGACAAAGTCATATATGCGTAGTGTCAAGGGCTCCTCAAAAATACTAAGATTGATTTTTGGGCTCTAACCCGTAACATTAAAAACCAACCCCTTTATACCAGGCAGATGCGACTTTTCCAAACAATAATCTTTTTTAGAATTTTAGTATGTAAATGGAGTCTCTGATTTTTGAAACGCGCAATTTTATATGGTGGATAGATTCTATGATTTTTGAAGTCCTTGAAAATTAAAATTCGAATATATAGATAAGCGTTTGATTTTTTAGATGTAGGGGTCGTTTTTGCAAAAAAAATTCAAGCATTCGGGAGCCAAAGAAAAGCCCAATACTACTTTATATTCTGTTTTTTCCAGGATTGAGTTTTTAATAAGGGGGTGGCTTTTTTTTACATACGGGTGGTTTTTGAAAATTTTGTGTGGTGCCTTCAAAACCCCAAAATAAGCCCAAAACTCGGATGCAGTTTTAATTATTAATTTAACTCGCAGTTCAGTTTTGATTACTTAAAATAAAATGTTTACAAAATTCAAATGAAGTTTTTTTTAAATTTGAATGACCATGAACATTTTTTACGAACCCGGAAAAACTCAAAAATTTTCTACTACATTAGGAATGCCACCCTGGTCAGATTTCCAGCTTTATTAAAACAATTAGAAGGTACTATTGCAAAACTTGTAAGTAGGCCAAATCGCCTCGAAAAGCATGACGTATTTACAAGCCACTACTTCCAAATAGAAAGACAAGAATTATTTACTAACTTAATCTATTTGAGCTTGGTTTACTCACGTTAAAAATGATCTTTTTCAAATGCATGTGTAAAAAGTTATTAGTTTCGTGAATCATCTGCGAAAGCAGCGTGTGCAACGAGCGGGATACGTCAATTATGTACCGACTCGCATGATCATGCTCCTTGACAATCGAGTCTGTATTTCGCTTGTTGCTCAATCTACTATTGAAGGTTAATTTTATAAATCTCCTATCTTTTGAATTATAATAGTTTTTCAATTAATAGAAGCTTTTAATAGCATTTTTACAAAAAAAATCATGAAGTTGTAATATTATTACTTCATGACAAAATCGAATCTGAAAGTTTTAAATCGAGGTCTTGATTAGTTTTGAAGGTGTGATTATAATTATATAATAATTTAATTTATCATCAAAACAAACTATGTAAGAATTTATTATAATGAATTCATTTCATGATATTATTATTATAATTCATTTCAGCCATACCACGCTGAAAAAACCAGTTCTCGTCAGATCACTGAAGTTAAGCAGCGTTGGGCGCGGTTAGCACTTGGATGGGTGACCATTCGAGAAAACTGAGTGCTGTTGGCACATCGTGGGTGTGGTGAGCCCACACTTGTAGTTATTTACTACAAGTTATCAACCTAGAAACACTACCCGAATCGGGTAGTGTCACGCCTACCCCGAAAGGGAAATGGCTTAATGGTATACATTTCTTTTAAATTTACAGCAATAGGATTTTGCTCAATTTGACTGGGTGTTGCAAAATGTATGTTCTTCATCTTATTGGTTTGTCGTGTGCTTGTCAGTCTTCTTTTTGGTTCAATTTTTTTGGTATAGTAGGTTTTTCGGCTTGGCTGGTTGTTGCTTCTAATTCTTGATGAATGGCCCTCATTGTTGTTTCAATCAGACGTAAAACTTTCTGGAGCAAAAAAGAGTTTTCAGCATTCATAAATTGGAGTTTTCTTTCTCATGTAAGTATTGGAAAAGTTCTAGCTTCTTGGTTGCAGCACAGCTGACTTATTTTAAATTTTCATTTAATTCACAGGTACATGCTAGTATAGTGCTCGCATTATGCACTTAATGGGGCATATGTCTAGAACCTTTTACTTTTCAATAAAAAAGTAGTGATAAAATCTTGGTAGGTAAAACATTAGAAATATAATTACGTGATCTAGATGTGCTAATCAGTGATATTCTGTAACTGGATAAACGAAAACTATTGTATTTAAATAGATATTGATGATTAAAAAGAAATTATGTGAATGAAAACGATCCATAAGATGTAATTTTAATTTGAAAATGTTTGACCCTCACTAGACGAATATTTGAAAATAAAAATAAAATTTCGAAATGAAATTAAATGTTGGTTAGCTAATCAAACAGTCAATTCTAGTTGAATTGAGTTGAAATGCATACTGTGTTAAAAAAATTTTATTAAAAAAATTTTGGTTGCCAACATGTTTCGACCTAAATTTAGGTCTTTTTTAAGGCATAACTCGTATGGAAGAAGAAAAACGCTGAATGTTCTATAAGTTACGTTAAAAATATTTTTATTCAGAAAAATGTTAATCAGTTTAAAATTATTTAAAGGTTTACCAAGTAATGAAAAGATCCTTTTTAGAATTATTCTAGATTATTCTAGAGCATTATTAAATTATCTAATCTACTCATTAGTATCGAATCACGTTATGAAAATATTTGAGAAAAATGCATTTTTTTATTTAAAATGTGCGGTTGAACATATCTGCATCGTTTGATTAACAAATTGTTCTTTCGAAAACTATCTATGCAAAATTTACGAAAATTTCAGGGGATGGTGAAAACTAAATAAAATTTGATGTCGTTGCTAATTCATATCATTTTTTAATAAACAAATGCCGATTTTTCCCTGTTCTACATACGGAATTTGACATCTTTTTCAAGTAGTGTGAAGTGTGAACGCATGAAATTCAGAAACCGTTTTAAGTAGACTCAATCTGCTGTAATTTTTGACGCTGCGGACCATCAATTACGCAAATATTCGCTTTGTTGCGTCGATAATCACTTCTTGAATTTTTGAACAAGGATCTGCTAGTTTATTAAATGAAAAGGACACGATTTATATATAAAGAACACGGTTTATTGAATTTCTTGACTGGGTAACAAATTGATTGCGCGAGTGATTACAGTTTTGATATAGATGTTTTTGTTATCATTCTCCAAATTCGACTGGCTGCCGGAAGAAGGTACTCTCGTGATCGATAGATGGATGGGCAAAAGTGTCAAAGGGCAAGCGGGATTCGGAAATTCAGTTGTCTTAGGTAGAAATCATGAAAATGATAAATTCATGGAAAATTAAATTCTATTGTACATGCTATATTTAAAATTGTTGTAAACAAAATAAGAAAGCTATGGATGGCCTTAAAGGATAGAAGAGGTGCCAAGCCTGTCGTTAAAATTATGAGTGAAAAATCTGAAGGATATTTGAAAAGGATTTCTTTGGGCTGAGGAGAAATATTTTTTATATTTCGCTTGTACTCTCCTTTGTGTGTTTTTACGGAGACTACTCGTAAGGCTTCATCGCTGCCTGGATCTGCTGCCACAATTCGTCGAGAAGTCCATTGAATCGCGGGTACATTATCATCGCGTAAAGTGACAATGTCGCCCGGCCCTAGTTTATTGTTGTGAGAGTAAAGTGCGGTTCCTAAAGATAATTTCACAAATTTTAACACAAAAGTGATGAATGATAAGTGTCATACCCAACCAGCTGACGAATGACAACGCCTACGACCAGATGACTACTTGTTCACTCGAAATCAGTGAGATTTAATGAGTTCATTTTGAGAGAGTGCCTCCTACTCGCATAATTCCGCAGAGTCAATAAGAGGAGGTAGAATGTTAAAATTTCCCTTCAATTGTTTTCCGAAATTCAAAGATTTCAGTTCATTCGGAAAGTCTTCTTCTTGAAGCAATTTGATCATTTTAATAGTAGCGTTTTTTAATTAGTTGATCTGTAGGTCTCCGGTCAATTTATGTTTAGCTTTCGCGTTGTGGGTGACACGTTTACAACATGCAATGAATCGTTTCAATTCATTGGAAGAAGAAAAGTTTTGCAATACATTTGCAGTAACTTTTGACTTGCATGAATCAGGATTTGAGTCTACATTTTTAAGTTTGTTAACTAAGAGACCTGCGATGGATTTCGTTGATTCTAGCCTTCCAGAGAATTTTAGGACTGATTCTAGCCAAAGATTTTCATTTTCGTTCACCTACTTCGTTCCATTTAGCCACAATTGAGAATCCATTAATTCTCTAGGCATGATACCTCGGGGAATGAGGTCAGCAGGGTTGCTTTTTGACCGTATATGTCTTCATTCATAATTCGCGATAGAACTGGTTATGGTTGCGATGTTAGAAACGCGGTTTATTTCAAAGGTTGGGAGTAAGTTAAGAGGAGTGTTAATCCAGTATAACATTATTGTGGATTCGGACCAAAAAACAATACTTTCAAACGTTAAGTGCTGTAATGCTTGAGATGTTGCTTCATATAATTAAGCTAGTAGAAGAGCTACAGTCAGTTTTTGTCGTGGTAAAGATAACGATTCAATCAAAGCGGCTCTCGATTTCGAACAAATTAAACGTGTTTTGTATCTTCCCTGATTTGAGGCAGATCTAATGTAGATAGCAGCTCCGTAAGCTTTTTTGTTAGCGTCGCTAAATACGTGTAGTTGAAGTATGCAGTATTCTTCTGTAAATAATTTTCTATCAACTTCCAAATTGGGTAAGAGTGGTAGCTGTTCATAATATTCTCGCCAAGCATTGTAAACTTCGATTAGAACCGGTGTGTCCCATCCCAAATTAAGAAGCCACAATTGCTGAATCACAATTTTTCCGTATAGTACCACGGGACCAGAAGACCGGGAGGGCCAAACAATTGCGCAGTTTGAGAGAGAATTACACGCTTCGTTCATGTCTTTTTTGTTCCATCCTTTCGATTCACGGTAAAATTGATTGAATCTCGTTGTTTATTAGTGGTTTAATTAAGCTTGAATCATTCAAGGCCCATTTTCTCAAATGTGAGCCATCTTTACGTGTGATTTCTATTAACTGGTTACGCAATTATGCAGCCTCTGTGCTATTTGAAGATCCGGTGAGCATATCGTCGACAAAAAAATCATTCGGCAAGACTTTAGAGGTCTTAGGAAAAGAGTTCGTTTCGTCATCCGCTAATTGATATAGTGATCGAATGGCTAAGAAGCGAGCGGCGGAATTTCCAAAATGGCAAGAAGGTTATGTTCAATGGTAGGACCTATCATAAGCATATCGTTCAATGATAGGGTTGTAGCTGTTCTTGCTGAACCGTCGAATACGACACGTAACTGTGTTGTCAAACTAGTGCTTCATAACTGCGTGGTGAGGCAAATAATACCCTTCGTTTTTAGAAACTTCTTTTACTTTGGACATATAACCATTCGCTTGATAAGTTTTGAGGTTTTCGATATAAAGGTTTTTGATTTCCGGTTTTCTGATAATTTCTAATTGAGTGTTAACAGACATTGTGATGAGGTGACAATATGGAGATCTTGATTTTATTACATCCCCAATTTTGAAAAAGGTGTAACGCCTAACTAGGCGCAACCTTCCTTATTCCGTGTGCGTCAAGTTACCACCATCAACTATAAGCTGGCGCTTCACCGGTTTTCTTTGAGTTCAAACCGAACTCTGGTAACTGTATTACGGCCGGTAAGAGAGGAGCCAACAGGTACTTATAGTGCGTTACCAATTACCATGGAAGGATACGAACTCAGTTGATATCGATAAGTTAATGAATGCTCGGTTAGAAGAAGAAGAAGCCAATTACGGATTTTACCACTATACGATAATTATATTTATATCTATTATCATATAAATGTACTCGTAATCCTAACCTCTTAAGCAATAACAATTTTAAAGTCAACTCCAAATATATGGAATATAAGTACGTAAATGTGCTTAAACCAAAGTAATAATTTCAACAATATGCTCCACATATCAGTCGTATGTTAGAGATGTAACGTTTCGAAGTTTCAGAGTCATGCACCTGATAAAGCACGTCATGCAGTGCGCCAGTGAATGATTACGTAAATAGTCAGACACAGTATAACCGAAAGCGTCTGACCACATATACTGAATATAATTAAGTTAGCAATAGAATTCATATTCCTGAAAGAGCAAGAGAGGATATACGCGATCAACAACGGTATCAGTAGAGAAAATTTGTTATTCACGCGCTAATTGCTCATGGATTAATACTCACTAGCGTGAATCATTCAACGCTCAATATTATTAGTCACCAACTAGCCTTGCTCTTAATTTAATAGTAATGTAATCAAACATAGCGATAGGTACAAACATTGAGCGATACTTAATGTGAGTGAAAATATAAGTTATACGTGCTTTGGCCGAAAGTTCAGAACGTGCTCTGGACGAAAGACAGAACGTGCTCTGGACAGAAGTTCACACGTGACTTTTGTTTGATGAATGTTTGATGAACAATCTCAAAATTAATATACACCTTTTATTTCAAACACTTTATACTGACACAGTCCCGATAGGGAGTTCTTATAAACCTGAAATTATGAGCAACACTGGTCTTTCTTTTTCTCACTTTTCCAAACTACCCTCGCCTTTCGCTCGAGACGTGACAGCTGATTTGGTGGCAGCGGTGGGATTGTCACATTCGTTGGTATACTTCGCGTGCTTGCAAGCTCTGCCATCGTTAATAAACCTACGAAATACCCTGAATCAACCTTGTATGTACACTTTGTAGCAAGATCTTAGTTTCTTAGATCTTAGTTTTGCAATTCGAACATTTCTTTGAATTTTCAACATAACTTACAACCGTGTTTCGATCCTAGCTCCGGAAAATTTAAACCCTCTTTCAGATTTCCAAACCTTTTTGGATTTTCAACCACTTCAATAAATTCGAAAGTGCAATTTTTGGAATTTTGAAGCGTTTTGATGCTGTAGCAAACAATAAAGTCATCAAACCTATAACTAGCCACAACATATTCACTGTTTTCATTTCAATTTTCTTTTTACTCAAAATCAATGCGCTTTCTAACGCGACTCTTAATTTATGGCCTAAAATCCATTGAATTGTCAGCATTATTTCAGCGACTCCTGGATAGCTCGAGTTGTTATAGCAGAACATATTATAACATACGACCACTAAATTTTCTAGGTCTTTCATTGGTATGGGTAATTGTAGATTCATTTCTTCTCTACTCGCCCTTGTCCAAGCGTACGCGTCTGAACTTTCTACTGCATTTTTGAGTTCATTTTATGAATTCTTCACCTTTGAATACATGGAGATCTTAAAATTGTGGATTTTGTGGGGATCGAGTGTGCCCACTAATTAAAGTTATTTAATCTCCGGATTTAATTACAGCAGACGAATTAAAACAATTCGCATTTAGTCACAGTCAGTTTTCTTTATTGTATAAAGACATGTGCATTGCGCGCACAGTCGAAAACGTCGGACTCCGGATACGACCTGTCACCAAGTGGTCGAGGCAAAATGGCTTCGCTGAAAACATAGAGAGTGGGGATGACTACTGGGTCAACCTAACGACGAGGAGTACGTAGAGTTATTGATGGGAAACTCGCTACAAATTCATAATACATGTAGATTCCCTACAATTTAAAGATGCTATGCGACACTTTCGGCCCCTATGCGAACTAACCAATATGGCCGTGGATGACATATTAAATACACGTAAAACATCACGAAACGCAGCAAAATCATAGCGTTTAACTGTAATGATCCTCCAACTGAATAAATGAGTGCTGTAATAAGTAGCCCTGATGAGCAAAATACTTCCGAGCTGATAATTATTTGCCCCAATAATGGAATTTGCACGTCAATATCAAAAATTAGGTTTTTGCGTCAGTCTTTGCGACTCCAAAGAGAATCAAATCCTCAATTTATGTTTTCATAGAGAGGCAAAGCTTGGAAGTGTTAAAATAAAAAGGCAAAACTTATTTGGGAAAACTGAAGTTGTAGATAAACACAGTGAGTGGTTGAGAAGTTTGAATGTGAAAGATTATAACGTGGAAAATGTACTTGTCTGCTCCTTGCATTTTATTAAAAATGATTACTGGTTTCCAGGTTGGTATACTAAATATTAATTAAATAAATAATATTTAATATTAATATTTAACGAAAATGTAACCGTTGTGATATAATGTTTTTACTGTTATTGAGCTTCCTGTTCTTTCGTGTGGTTCTGAAGTTAAGGCATTGGTTTGCAGACACAATGAATATATATTAACTTTTGCGAGAGATTTTGTGGTAGCTCCGCACATTACAATCATACCAGAATTAGGAATATTTTGGCCGTCGATCATATTCCTGGATGCAAGTGTAGCTGTTGCCTAACTGCACAAATTTCCTAAGTCCAAGAATACAATTTCCTAAGCTTGAACACAATTTTGAATTAAATTATTGCTACTACTCCATATTATCCATATGGCTTCCGCGGCCATGTTTCTATGACACCGCAGCGCCTCTTTTGACGCGGTGGATGTTTTCATTCCCAATAAAGTCATTTCTCATATTGCATTCAACTTTTAACAAATAATTAACGTGAATGTCTGATTAGTTATCAAATCGTGTAAATAGACTATATTCCAAAACAATGATTTGAGTTGACCCCAATTATTTTAAAAATCAAAATACCTGATCCCATTCAAGACTCATTCTTGAATACTAATTTAATTCATGTGAACAAATTATCACCTTTCACTGCAATAAACCATTTTAGATTTTCAAATTATGAATTCCCTGAAAAAAGGGTGGCTCGAGATAGCATTTATGGAAAAACTTTAACAACTCTCAATGATTTAATTAAACACCTAAACACATGCCATACAATCCTTATTCCTATTTTCCAACGGTTCCGTTGCAAAGTACAGGATGATCAATTCACAAATATTAATCTACAAAAAATACAAAATCACAAAGTAATGCAAAAATTTTTTAAAATACAATGATCAATCAGAAAAATCAAATTTTGTATTTAAAATAGTAATTTTCCGAGATGGAAAAGGGAAGGGGAAAGTTCTGATAAACCTATTCCTTTCCCAGCCTTATGACTTTTTTACAAAAATTGTCAGAATTATTTTATTTGAAAATTTATGATCAAAAAGTCTTTTCTATCCGTGCACCAACTTTGAATCATGTCAATGCAAAATTTTTTCTGTTGTAAACAGATGTTTCGGATATTATAAATGAGTATGACTTACTTACTTTTCAATAAACGGTATTAATATTATAAGTCAATTGATTTGCTTCGAATCAAGGAATCTTATCCGTTATTGCATCAATTTTGAAATATGTCAATGAAAAAAGGTGTACTATAAAAAACCAATTTTTTAAATATAAAGAAGTGCAAACAAAATGCATCACATATTTTTAGAAATTCTTTGGTAATGTTCAAGATATTAGTAGTGGAATTAAGTCCTCCAAATTTCAACAATTTATCTGCAACCGTTTTCAAGTTATCGTGTTCACCAAAAGTGTGACATCCACACATCTACACACATCCGGACAATTGCATAAAACATTTTATTAGACATTTCTGATTAAGGGATGTTTAATTAAATAAATTTAAACATTTTGGAAATTGTCGCCATTATAAAGCTTCCTCTATGAGGAAGCAAAAACAAACGAAATTGAAAATTTGAAGCCAAACAACGCACGATTTGAAAAAATTCGAGGAAAGGAAAACGTGGCTTTTTAAAAGCCCTACAAGATTATTATAACAACTTCTTGAATTTGTTCGAAAAATCGAAAATTCAAATTTTGATAGCACAACAAAAATGGAAAATCCAAAACTCTGCGGTCAAAGGATTTGTTATTAATCAATATTTGGTAGGACGCAAGGTTTTTGTTTTACTCGTGAAAAAACAATAATAAAAATGGAAAAAATAAATTTTTGGATAAACGACATAAGCTACAAAGAAAAATAAATATACAAAAGTTGTTCACCCAAAAAAGAGCTACAAATTTGTAACAATTAGTTTTTGATAGTATGTGTACTTTTTTTTTAAATCGTAAAAAAATAACATTGAAAATGAACAAATTAATTCTTTGAAAAACGACACAAGGTGAAATAAAATGTTTGATAGGATGTACATTTTTTTAAATCATAAAACAAGATAATAAAAACACATATGTTTCAATATCAATGCATGTTATAAATTGTAATAATATAAATTTATTGGAATGATACACTTTTCAGGGTAGCTGAGAATTAAAATTAGTGCAAAATAAGGAACAAATATTAAAGTAATAATTGAAAATTAAATCTGTACTTTACTTTGCAGTATCTGAATAAGCAGTTCCAGATTTGTTAAAAAGAGTTTCTTTGTAGATACCAACAAATTTGTGGGCGATATACATGAAAATTAAGAAATAATTGGACCAATCTAGTGTACAATATATTTGTGTATGAGCCGCGTTTCTCCTGAAAAAATACAAAAATAGCTTTTGGAAATTGCAAATTTTCTACATCTTTTTATTAGAAATTCGTAATTTTTTACAAAAAACAATTAAAAATCATGGAAAACAAAACTTTTATCGTAGGGTTGTAGATTTTCTAATTTTCATTGTGGAAAATTGTGGCTTTTATAATTGAGCGCTGGGATTCCATAAACTCGCCCAACGCCGGGGCAAACACTAACAGCGTTGGCCCCCGGGTTTCAACAAATTGAAAGTCTCGCATTGGCAAAATTTATATTTTTTTGAAATAGGTTTGTATAGAGCAACAAGAGTAAATTTTTTTCTTCTGTATACTTTTATCGTACCTCCCATCATTTCGGTAATTTATTGCAGCCACTTCTATTTTTATAAAAAGCGGTGAGTAACAAGGAATTTAATTTCTGAACGAAGATGAAACATTTAAATTTGTTTTTGAATTAAAAAGACAAATACATTAAGTGTGTACATGAGTCAGTTTTTATCACTATGGAGTAATGATTTCTAATTATATTGGTATAAAGGTGTCAACACCTGTTTTCAAGTTTCATAATTTGGCCTTCTTATTGTTTAAATAAAGACAAAAATGTTACACAATTGCACGATACATACGCGTGTTGTTTCTCAATTTAAAAGAAAAAATAATATTGAATTCGAAATGAAAAATCGATGATTTCTAAATTCAAACCGATTTTAATTTTAAATCAAAAAATTTAAATCCATCCAGAAAGACGAATTTTCAACAAAATACTTGAATCCTCAGCCAAAAAGGATTTTAATTTCAAACTAAACATTTGCAATTTTAATGAAAAAAGGTTGAAATTTCTACTAAGAGACATGAATTGACAAACCAAAGAAACGTATTTTCAACAAAATTGTTCAATTTGCGTCGGAAAAAGATTTTCAGTCCAGAATAAAAAGAAATTTGCGGCAAATTAAAATTTGAGGGGAAAAATGATATTTAATACAAAATCAAAATTTTGAATGACCATTAATTTTTTAATTTTCTTTTTTTTTCTCAAGGTCATATGAATATAATTTTCCTAGATTTCCCGAGATAATTCAAAAACATTTTTAAAGATTTCAAATATATCGAAAAAATATCTAGAAAATTTCTAAGAATTTTATATAATTTTACAGGATTGTATGAAATGTTGGGAAAAATTTGAGTAGTTTAAAAAATATTCAGAATTTCAGAATCACTCAGAAGAATATTTGTTTCAATTTGAAGAAACCGTTCCCTTAACATAATTTGTTTCATTTAACCAAGAAATACTTTAAATTTGAGAAAATTATTTTAAATTAAAGAAAAATTGAACCACATATTGAAAAGAACGTCTAAAATTACACAATTTTAAAGTACACACATTCTAGATCAATTATCTTTCAATATTGTAAACCTTAAAATGGGAGAATATTAAATTGCGAGCCTTTTCAATTGTAAATTTTCAATTTAGAGTTTTGCATCTTTAAAATTCAAGAAATCAATTGTGAATCTTCAAAATTGCATCTTTCTAAATTACACACATTAAAAAGGATAGAATCATCAATTGCAAATCTTCAAGATAGACGCATTTCAAAAAGATGTCGAAAATGGAAAACATCAGAAAGATCCAGAATTTCAGAATATATGTCTTTGGATAACATCTGATTCTGATATAAAATATCAAAGTAACTTATGTATCAATTGATTTCTTTGCTTTTATCCTGCGATGTCATCTTATATTTAAATAAAAGTAATTACCATACAGATTAATGAAAACTGATTAAAATTAAAATTAAATTAAAATTGAATGAAAGCCGATGTAGCTACTTTAATATTAGAAGCGTCCAGTTGTCTATTTGAATTTTTAATAAAAATTTAGACACACTTGAAAAATTGGCTTTTTCGAAATAGAAAAAAATTAGAATGTACATTGAACCGGTTTCATTTACTTAAGCTATTAAAATTTTTTAAATCAAAATAACTCCTTTTGTGGCAAAAAAATGAAATCAAAAGTCAAGTCGAATCTTTGAAATTCGATTTATTCGAAAAAGTCGAATTTTGAAGATTCATCTTGACTTTTGGATCAATTTTTCAACCAAAGAATGAAGAAGAGATTTGTAATTTAAAAACTGTAATAATTCAAGAAAATCAGGCCGGTTCGATATACAGTTAAATTTTTTTCTTTTTCGAAAAATCCAATGTTTCAGGCGTGTCTAAATTTGTAGTAAAAAATCGAATAAACGACTGCACACCTTTATTTAATATGTATGAGTAGTACACATCTCCAATTATTTAATATGTTTTATGTTCCTGAAATTTGTTTTGAAGATAAAAGGTTTGCCCTTGTGTGCAGAATTTTTTTCTATGGGTTATTTTAGTATTATTTCAGACACCTTTACTTTCTGCTTATTCTAGAAAAGTAGATGACCAAATCCAAGGGTATATTCAATACGTTGTGCCCCCCTATGTAGCAAATCGCAACATTTTTTAAACCCCCTATTCCCCTAAAGCTGTTACGTAATTTATGGATGGCCCGTAATTTACAGACATTAAAAAATATTTAATGCCAAAGAAAAGCTTCTTTGATTTACAGAAATAACTTTTTATTTGAAGTATTGATTTTTTGTACCAATACACATTTTTCTTAACTTTAAAATTATTTCCTCAATTTTGAATTGGTTTCTGGGTTGATAAAGAAAGTTATGATGAAGAAACAGTTTCTCTCATTTGAGGCGGATATTATTATGTGTGGAATTGAGGACACAATGTCAAATGTTTGATAAGAATAAGTAGGCTCTGCAAAGCAGGTACAATTTCAAAGACGAGCGCTATTCACAGTCAACAAATGATTTATTTTCGCCTGTAGTATAGCCTTCAGTGTGAAATTTGTAAGAAGTAGAATTTCATTACCTAGAGCTTTTAATTTCGTGTTCGAGATGTGGGAAATAATATATCTGAATCTCCTAATTTTTGGTGGCATTCTGTTTCAAGGGATTCTTGGGAGTTTCTTGGAAGACAATCTTAGTAAGTGAACTGATATTCTCATTGAATATTAGCGCCTTAGTGATAATATAGTATATTGTGCCACAAGTGCAGAAAAGAGGCAGTTCCACACGAGTGTGAAGCTTAAGGCGAGCCGTAAACGAGCTGCAGACGGCCGGAAACGACCCGAAGATGAGCCGATGGCAAATATTGTAAACTTCACAAGAATTGAAAACTGCCTACTTTCAGAACCTCTTTCCGACGATATTTTTCTGTAACAAATGTAGGAAATTTTTTATTTTAAAACCAAGAAAAACAAAGGACCCCGCACAAAATGTAATGAAAAAAGGTCTCGGTGGATTTTAATAATTTTTTGATATTTTGTAGAACATGACCCCCCGAACAAAAAATCATAATGACAAAACCCCGAAAAATGGACAGATTTTCATCTGCACCGCGCCAAAAGTTCCCTTTCAGACCAGCATTCACGCTACATAGAAGCTATTGGCGCGAAGCTCACTGAAAACAATTTCACAAAATTTCAAAGAATTCATAGGGTGCAAAAGAATTTAAAGGAATTGAATGTTAATTTAAAGTATACCATTAAGCCATTTCCCTTTCAGAGTAGGCGTGACACTACCCGATTCAGTTAGTGTTTCTAGGTGGATAGTTTCTTGTAGTAAATAACTACTTCTCGAATGGTCACCCATCCAAGTACTAACCGCGCCCAACGATGCTTAACTCCAGTGATCTGACGAGAACTGGTTTTTTCAGCGCGGTAATTTATGTAAATTAAAAATATTTCCAAATAATATACAAAACCAAAGCTTTAGAGCTTTAGACGTATACTTCGCGAGCAGTTCTCTTCACATGGAGGTATCGATATGATCCTCGCCTAGACGGCATTATTGGGAAAGTATTTTTTTAAAGATGTGCTTCTTATCGGAACATTACAGGAGTGGACGGCATCCTGTAATATTATCTGATTGTAAAAAGAAAAAATACATAATAATTTTATTTTATAACCTCACAAAAATGAGTCATTTCTCTAAACAATATTCCAATTTTTTTTTAACCTCAACAGTGAATACTGAATGATTTTTTTTGTCATACTTGCAGAAAACGCATCAAATCTTCACCTTCGCACAAAACGTATGGTTCCTGGTCACATGGTTCCTGGTCATATGGCTCCTGGTGACATGGTTCTTGGTGACAGTATGGTTCCTGGTCACACCGCACTCGGACGCGGAGACTGGATGTTTACTAGAATTGTCCACATTGTGAAGATTTGTTTAGGAAACGACCATATTTGTACAGGTGTTATAGTCACACCTAGGCATATCTTAGTTCCTATGGACTGTATTGATGAAGAGCCAACGATGTACAAAGTTAAATCTGTAAAAGGTGTACCGGATAGGGGTCTTATGGGAACTCACCGAATAAGATATATATTTGAAGAGATGCCGCCTCTTTACTTGCTTCTGATTGATCCACCTATCCCTGCCCTAAGTCGATTCAGTCGACCGATACTACCTGCTGCAGAAGCCCTACCGGGAGGCATGCATCCTACTATTATTGCTTGGGATGCCACCGGCCATGTACGACCAATTATACGAGTGCAGATACTGGAGATTTCAGAAACCCATGTCTACACTGTGCAACCACATGAAGAACACGATCGCTGTTTCGATAGAGATCGCGGTGCTGCCTTGGTAGTGGGTGATCGACTCTTTGCTGTTCTCGTTGAGGCTGGAGATTTTACCCATGGTCATGCTGATGTTTTCATGCTCGTGAATAATAATAACGAATACTATGTGTTTCTCATGCAACACATTCAACCATATTTACATAGCCATCCACACCTATACAATCCGGCGCGCTGAATGTAAAAAAGGTAACCGAAAATAAATAAAGGAAGGTGTTAAAATAAAGCAGAATGTATCAAAATCCACAAGCACATGTTTTTTTAATATCCGAAATCTTTTTGTCCCCTGGTAAATATTGGTGAACTGGTATCACTGAAGTACTGGCTTTTTTTAGAACAATAGGCCATGTCAAACCTCACATGATTCTCCAGGTATCGAGGTTTGAGTATTCACTTTTGAGCCCGTTTAGGAATAGCCCCACTTGGCCCCACTAAGAGTAGGTCACGATTTATGAGTAGTAGAGCTATACAGGAACGGGGTCACTTACCGACCAAGCAAGGTTCTGTACCATGCTAAGTTACCATCTGGCGGTCTCTGTTTTACCGACTGACTTGTAACGTCATCCATTTCTCAAAATATCAACTACATGTCAGTGATAAGTTTACAGTGGCGGCACTTAACGTCAGGGCTATTTAACTAAAAAAACTACTGACGCCACTGCTTTACCGATCAAGTAGTAACGTCATGTATGGGTGGAAATATCGACTACGTTTCAAGGATAAGTTTACAGTGGCGCCACCTATTGTCATTAATTATAAATGAAAAATCGATAATTAATAATAAATTCAAGTTATAGTGCAAGATTAAGATACCTGAATTTAAAAAAAATTAAAATAAATATTGAAATATCTACATTCGCTATTATAAAAAAACAATTTAATTTTCATTTTTATCGGCTTTCAGTCATTTGTAACTTTTATTGAAATACAAGATTTTATCCCGGCAGGAATTAAAAGCAAAGAGAAAAACGAATAATAATTATATTTTTTAATGTGAGAGAGATTTAATAGGATTTATTGAAGCTCACACCGTGTTTTGTGATCTTGAAAAATTATTATTGAAAAAATTGTGGTTGCCAACACGTTTCGACTTAAATTTAATCTTTTTTCAAGGCATAATTCGTATGGAAAAAGAAAAACGCTGAATGTTGAATGTTATATAAGTTATGCTAGAAATATTTTTATTTGAAAAAATGTTAGTTAGTTGAAAATTATTTAAAGGTTTTATAAGTAATAAAAAGATCCATTTGAGAAAATATTAATAAGAATTAGTTCTTACCGTTACAAAGTGGAGGAAATATTACGTGACATTACAAGTAACTTTTATATTTCAATTCTTGATAAAAATCCTTCCAAAACATTATTATGAGTTCAAAATTTTTGAAGATTTCAATGTGAAATAAGGTGTACTTTCGAAAATAGAAAAATAAATAGTGGTTGAGTAGAAATTTCTCAATCTTTGATTCGACTCTCGGAGAGTGCGGACGTGCTGAAGGGTCGCTCTGTGTTTTCGTAGATTTTGAAAGTGATTATTTGAATATTTAATTCGGAAAAAGTGCATATAGTGGCAGGTTGGTGACCCCAAACTCCCCCCTAAGTGTTAGGTTTGTGAAATGCACCCCTGAACTGCAAGAAGCGCAAAAAATATTGTGCATCATATGTATCAAATACGTATATCACATCTTATATACGTAATTGAAGGAAAAGTGGATTAATCGCTTGCCGGAAGGATTTACATTAAGTGAGGTGATAATTATTTGCATTTACTAGTGCAGGATTAAATTTTGTGTGTGACTGTGACCGGTTCTGTCAGAAAAGACTAGTTCTTTCCTGATTTGTGTAGTGCTTGGTGCGGAGTTCTCAAGTGGGCTGCCTTCTAACATGGTTGCCTGTACCACCTGTGGCATTGCTGTCACGACAGGTGCCACCGACTTGCTGCACTGCGATAAATGCAATGCTTTTGCACATCAGGCGTGCAGTAACATTCCGTCCAAAGATTTTGAAGCTCTGAAAAAGGGCAATAAAAAATGGTACTGTGGGAAATGCACTTCACTTATATCGAATGAAAATCGTCGGGTTAAGCAAAGATCTGCCTCTGAGACGATGGATCCGTCTGACCTAGACACTTCAGGAATGGCTGCTATAGACCTGGGGCCTGGGGTCTCAGAGGCAATTACGAAGGCAGTTTCTCAGGGCCTTGTTGCTTGACTCAAACCACTGACATCTCTTTTTGAGACATTTAAAATCAATCAAGAAACCTTCAATGCTTCACTTGAGGCCTCAGTCAAACAAATCAAGGAGGACCTCACCACCAATGCGCGTCAAATAAGTACTCTAGAAACGACTGTAGCATCGAACGTGTCAGATATACAGGTTCTACGAGAGGACACTAAGCATCTCACGAAAAGCGAACTGACTCAGGCCTCACAGCTTTCCTATCTCGAGCGTAAATGTCACTCTCTCGAACAGGCTGCCCTTGTCAACACACTTGAGATACACGGTTTACCTCAGAAACCTTTGGAAAATCTCTCGGAAATAATGGGCCAGATTGCTAATGCTCTTGGTGTCCCGCTCAACAGTGATAGTCTCCTAAATATATATAGATTCAATAGAACTGGATCAAATCCACAAGCTACTCAACGACCGCCAATCATTGTCGCAAAATTCAAGGAGCGGCAGACATGTGCCACTATTATTGAGCAAAGAAAGAAGAACCGTGACTTCTCGACAAGCTCAATTGGTTGGACTGAGCAGGAAAATAATATCCTCTATATTAGAGAATCTCTCACTCAGTATTTTGGTCAAATATACAAAGGGGCGCTGGAGCTGAGGAGGAATAAGAAAATCAAATACTTATGGATCAGCGGCAAGAAAATCTTCTGTAGAAAGGAGGACGGCTCAAGGAGAGTTATTCTTACCCACCAACAGGATCTCGGCTTGCTACGATAGCCATCATTGTATTTACAGCTGATCTTTCACGGCGTGTCAACGGCAGTCATCGTATATCCTTTTTCTTTAAATAGCTTTTTTGCTGTAGACCTTGTGTTAGTATTTTGCATATGCATATCTTCTCTTAGCACATTTTCCTTTTTCCTACTTATTGAGGTTATATTATATTTTAGTGGGATGTATTCCATCAAAATATGCACAGCTCTCCGGATATCCGGATATCGATTTAAGAAATTATGTCCACTTTTATTGAGAATTTGTCTAGTGATCTATGCCACTGTTTTTGACCATGTTTTTTATTATCACTTTAGCATTTTTTTTCTACTGGTGTTCATTACCGATTTTCCAATTTGAATTGTAATTACTTGGTTTGGGGTGTGTTGATAATGGTTCTTTGTCACAGTCGATTTTTACTTGTGCTGCCTGAGCTTTCTATTTTAGAATTGTTTATGTATAAAATGTTGCTCTTAATATATCCATGGATACCTTAAGCATCTGTCATGTGAACGCCCAGTCTCTCTTGGCACATTTTCCAGAATTCAAGCATTTCTTCAGTACATGTTTCTACCATATAATAGCTGTTTCTGAGTCCTGGTTAACTCCAAATATACCCTCTAGCCTCGTTGCAATTGACAACTATTCGCTCTTTCGAAGAGACAGAGACGAGAGAAGGGGTGGTGGAGTTTGTCTTTTTCTGCATGATAGTCTGAGTGGGACTGTGGTTGATGTGAGTCCAACAGCTACCTATCCTACGACCGAATTTATCTTTGTTGAAGTTAAGTCAACTTCTGATAGTGTTTTAGTGGGAGTAGTTTATAAACCACCCAATGCCTCCTATGGCACAGAGCTTGAATCGGGAATTTTTTCACTTATTCCTAACTTTAATAACATTATCCTTACTGGAGATTTTAACACTAACTTAAATATCACTTCCAATCATTCTAAATATCTAACATCTTTGGTGTACTCTTCGGGACTCTCGATTGTACCTCATGATTCTACTCACCATACTGATCGTTCCAGTACTCGAATTGACTTAATGATTGTAAACGATATTGATAAGGTTGTCTCCTACGAACAACATGCTATCCCTTTTCTCTCTAACCATGACTTGATTAACATTTCCTTTACATTTTCCTGTAATTTAAACTCAAAACCAACCCAAAGACTTGTGCGAAATCTCTCTAAAATTGATGAACATGCATTTCACGAACATCTAATGTCGTATGATTGGGAGAAAATAATACTAGATACAGAAATAAATAATAAAATCGACGCTCTGACTAATTACCTAGTCTCCGCATTTAACCAATTTTCTCCGCTGCATGTTCGTAAAAACTTTAATAAAGCTGCCCCCTGGATTACACCCGAAATCAAAAATCTCCTGAGGGAACGTGATGGCAAGCGCCGACTTGCTAAAAGAACAAAAATCAGTATAATACTAGCTCAATTTCGTAAACTCAGGAACCTAGTTCAAACTAAGATTAGAGATGCTTTCAATCAATACAATTATAACGAGATTGCACATAGAGATAAAAAAGAGGACATTTGGCATCTCCTTAGACGTTTGCACCTAATCCCGCCCAAGCACGTACTTACAGACAGTAATTTTCCGCCTGATGACTTTTTAAAGACTTTTTTTACATTCCCAGTTCCAGACTTATTATCATCATCTGCCACTAACCCTCTTAATTCAACATTTAATGACTCTGACTTCTTTTTCGATGACATCACACCTGAAATACTTTTGGAAAAAATACTTGAACTCAAATCAAATGCCATTGGAACTGATGGAATATCAATTAAAATGATTAAACTTGCTCTACCAATTATCTTTCCTATTTTACTACATATTTATAATGCTTCCCTTCAAGTCGGTATCTTCCCAGATATCTGGAAAACGGCTGTTATTTGCCCCATTCCCAAAATTTCTAAACCTACTTCCCCGAAAGATTTTCGGCCGATTTCTATTTTATGTGCACTATCTAAGCCACTTGAAAAAATTGTTCACCTGCAGCTTTCCAAATTTCTCGAAATATCTAGGGCTATTGACCCGATGCAAACAGGTTTTAGGGCGAAACATAGCACGCTTACTGCTTCCCTTAAAGTAACAACGGATCTCAAATTAGCAATAGATAATAGGGAGATCACGATTGTTGTTCTGTTTGATTTTTCGAAGGCTTTTGATATGGTTAACCATAAGTTACTCCTACAAAAGTTAAGATCTTTTAACGTGTCGAACTCTGTCATCAAATGGTTTGAATCCTATTTCAATAATCGGTCTCACAGAGTTATTAATAGTAGTGGCGGGCTTTCTGACTGGTAGGAGGTCAAGAGTGGGGTTCCTCAGGGCTCCATTCTGGCACCCCTCCTCTTCAATTTGTTCACTTCTGACCTTGGAAGTGAACTTCTACATTGCACCTACCACAAATATTCTGACGATTTTAAAATTTACTTATCGGGACCAATTTCTACACTAAGTACATTACTCGTTCTAGTCCAGGAGGATATCGATCGCGTTATCCTCTGGGCCTGGAAGAACGGACTTACTCTTAACCCGGGCAAAACTCAGGCAATTGTTGTCGGACCTACTTCATCTCCGTCGCTTGAAACTCTGGCATTATTTCCACCCCTTCGTATCGAGAATCTTACTATCTCTTTTTCGGAAGTGGTTAAAGATCTGGGATATTTCCATAACCGTACCTTGTCTTGGAAGGAACAGGTACAGAGCATCTCGAGAAAAATATACAGAATTCTACAACAACTTTATAGGAATAAGGACTCTCTACCTACCTCCACACGGATACTTCTGGTTAAGAGTCTAATCTTGCCCCATTTTGATTATGGTTGTTTAGTATATGATGATTTGTCCGACGATTTAAATTTAAAGCTCGAGCGTGCGTTAAATGTCTGTGTCCGTTTTATCTACAATTTGCCTAAATACGAACACATAACTCCATACAGACTTAAGGCTGGTCTGCTTAATGTTGCCAAGAGAAGACAATTCTTTATGGGTAATTTGCTCTACACTCTTTTTCAGAACAAAGCTCCTGAATATCTATTCAACCTCTTCCAATTTGTTGATAGAGACCTTCCAGCACAGTCCAAGCTTCGTGAAAGACATAAAATCCTTAAGATTCCTTTCCACAACACGTGTCAGCTTCAGAGGTCATTCATAGTAAGAGGTGCCCGGTTATGGAATAAAGTACCATACGATATTAGAAATGCACCTTCCCTGTATCATTTCAAAAATCTCTTTTTCAAATATTTGTACAATACTCCTAGTCCAACTCTCGAAATTACTTACTGGTAAACTCTCATATTTAATTCTGGAGTATTTTATCTTCGACTTTTCTTCTGTCTTCGGTAATTTTTGCAAATTCTTATTTATTATACACACAGTTTTTTCCCCCTCTTTATTTCTGCAGTAACATGCACAAGAGCTACTTATTAATCACTGAATGTTAATTACTACGCATTAATCTCAAACCTCATTTGAACGTATCCTGAGATTGACTTTATTTATTTTACTTAGTTTATAGATTAAATTATAAGATTAATGAAGTGTTTTGCCGATCAGTGCCTGCGCATATTAGTAATAAACATGTATTATCCTGTTCCTTAGAGGGCTATTTAGCCCTAGGGACTTTTCTTTAATAAATACAAATAAATACAAATACAAATAAGCCTACGATTTTTGACGTTGGACGGAACATCAATTTGAGAAAAATGCATTTTGCATCTACGATGTGCGATTGAACATTTCTGCATCGTTTGATTAACAAATTATTCTTCCGTAAACTATTTATGAAAAATTGACGAAAATTTTAGGGGATGGCAAAAAATAAATTCAAGTAATTCCAGGGATCAATTTAATGGTTTTCACTGAATTTTATAATGATATTTTAATCCTTTTTCAAAGAATTTGCTCAACATAAATCAAGGACTTCACAGTATTTCAGAGATTTTGATCACACATTTCAGAGTATCTCCGAAAAATCTATTTTTCACTAAAACCTATAATTTTTCAATTCAATTATTTTAATTATAATATTTCGAGCAGGAAAAGCTTCATTGTATTTGCCGGGAATTGGCAGATGGGAATATTTGAAGTATAAAACTTTTTATAATTTTTTTTTCAATGCAGCATTAAATTGTCAAGAAATCCGTCACGGCAGATTTTTGAATTTTCGTTTGTTTATATTTTTATAGCTGCAAATAGCGAAAAAAGTGTTGATTATTTGAATTATTCTTTTGAATTCTCTGTGAATGATGGATTATATTTTTGTGAAGTATATTTATGCATCGAAATCGCTCATTTAGAGCAACGAGGTGAAATGTGATCATGGAAATGTGGTATCCTATATCATTTGTTAACTTTTTCAACAAATAATATAAACAAATGCATGATTTGAACAGTTTTAGGCAGAAACAAACCGAATTTTCTTCCGATTGTCTTCGAATCTCATTTCCTGTGAATCACATGGATGTATTTTTGTCATCTGATATGATTTTTAAAATTTATCAACAATTATTATGAACGAATGCATGATTTGAACAGTTTTAGGCAGAAAAGAACCGAATTTTCTTCTGATTGTCTTTGAATCTCATTACCTGCAATACACATTGATGTATTTTTGTCATCTGATATAATTTGATAAATTTATCAACAATTATTATAAACAAATGCATGATTTGAACAGTTTTAGGCAGAAACAAACCGAATGATTCGAAGACAATCGGAAGAAAATTCGGTTTGTTTCTGCCTAAAACTGTTCAAATCATGTATTTGTTTAAATTATTTGTTGATAAAGTTAACAAATGATATCGAATACCACATTTTCATGATCACATTCCACCTCGTTGCTCTAAACGAGCGAATTCGATGCATGAATATACTTCACAAAAATATAATCCATAATACTGGCTATTTGTTGCTAATATTTGTTTATAACAATTAACTTCACATGTCAACACATTTTTCGCCTTCCACCAACCCTTGTAAATAAAATTTGAGGCCTGATGCCACGAGCAAAAATTTTCACAGAGAATTAAAAAGAAAAATTCAAAAAATCAACATTTTTCCGCTTTTTGCAGCTCTATAAAATTTTAAACAAAGAAAAATTCAAAAATCGGCCTTGACAGAGAATTTTTTTTTTCTTGAGAATTTAATGCTGAATTAAAAAAAAAATTCACAATCAATAAAGAATTGCGACCTACAGGTTATTTTGAGCATCGTTTTTTCATTTCGTCCCACTGTGCGCTGCTGAAGGCTCGTGACCTTCTCCGCATAAAACACCAACCAATTGCGACTCTCGGTTTCCATTCTCTGTTCTCCCCCCCCCATCAGTAACTGAAGTTTGGTGGGACTGACGTTACAACTAGACTCTCCACCATACGACGAATCACTACTTGACCCTTGGCTGGGACCCTTGGGTCGTTCGCTGGGAAATAGGGGTGCCAGCTAAGGGTTAACTTGGACATGATTTCGACTCGCAAAATAAATTTTGCTCATAAAGGTGGTAGTTGGGTGTACTATCTAGACAATGAATAATACAAACAATTAAATAGCCTCGGAATGGACTGAAACTTTGATTGAGGAAGTGCATACACACGGTAAACGTAAAAGTAGAGTTTCAGGCGACGAAGGGAGACAGGGTGTTTGGAAAATAGATATTCTATGTTAACCTGAGACAAAGAAAAAGGGTTGCGAAAGTAGAAACATAGCAAGTGGGGTGTTGAAAGGCGTTTTTGAAATATGGTCAGAAGTAGATAGTGAATCAAATTGTAGTCAAGAAGTCGGTTTGATTATGAATAAAAAAGCAAGGCAGCATCTCAGAGATCATGATTTTGTATCTCCCAGATTGTTATCACCTTTCATTGCAATAAACCATTCTAAATTTTTAAATCATAAATTCCCCAATTTTCGAACAAATCACAGATTTTTACCCTCATCTCTAAACAAATATATCGCAAAATGCCTGAGGATCCCAATCAAACTCAATTTACTGGCGATATCAATATCAAACTCAACGAAGCCATGATGACATCCATGGTTAGGAATTTCACCCAAGACATTATAAACGAAGAATCGTCAGTGACGGCTAACTGTGAAGCACAGTATCTTAAAGCGGTGTTAGCTCGACTAAAACGGGTGGTTCGAGATAGCATTAATGGAAAGACTTCGAAAACTCTCAATGATTCAATTAAACACCTAAAACAGCGATCTATACCCCGTGAAACCTATGCATGGTATTAACATGAAATTTTGACTATTCGAATGAATCGAGAAGACAATTTTAGTGAATTTTCCGATAGCGTCATTCTCCTTGAATCAGGAGCTCGAGCGGCTCTTGAAGATAAATATGCCAATGTTAATCAACTTTTAGCCTCTCTAAATGATTGCGCTCTTGAAGCTTTCAAACGCGACTTACCTGACCATATAGCAGGCTTAGAAGAGGTGCGTAATCCCCAGAACTTAGATTCCACTCTAAAAGTCGTGCTTGAGTACGAAGCAAGAATGCAATTAAACTTCCAATACCCAAAAAAACAATATCACGAATCGAGATGTTTTTGGCCTAACTATGTTAGGCTAAACTGTTCATAAATGATAACAAGCCTCAATTTTCAACTAATTACGTTCTGCCTTATCAATATCACATGCCAGATAATCCTTATTCCCATTTTCGAACGGTGCCGTTGCAAAGTACAGTATGATCAATTTACAAATATTAATCTACAAAAAATACGAAATCACAAAATAATACAAGAAATTTCAAAATACCATGATCAATTGGAAAAATCAAATTTTGTATTTGCAATGGTAATTTCTCGAGATGGAAAAGGGAAGGAGGAAGTTCTGACGCACCTATTCCTTTTCCAGCTATATGACTTTTTCACAAAAATTGTCAGAATTATTTTATTTGAAAATTTATGATCAAAAAGTCTCTCTTATTCATGCATCAACTTTGAATCATGTCAATGAAAAAAGTTTTTCTCTTAAAAACATATGTTTAGAATATTATAAATGAGCATAACTTCCTCACTCTTCAACAAAGGGTATATTATTATGATTAAATCGATTTGCCTCGTACCAAGGAATCTTTCATGTTCTTGCATCAACTTTGAATTATGTTAACGAAAAAAGGTTTACTATAGAAAACCGTTCTTTAAATATAATATAGTGCAAAAAAAATGCGTCAAATATTTTTAGAAATTCTTTGGCCAGTTTCATGATATAAGTAGTGGAAGTAAGTCCTCAAATTTCATTAAATTATCTGCAACCGTTTTCAAGTTATCGTGTTCAAAAAAAGTGTGACATCCACACACACACATCCACATAGCCAAACACACACATCCGGCCAATTGCTTAAAACATTGTATTAGAAATTTCTAAATTGAGGGATCTTTGATTAAATGAATAAAATTTTTTTCTAAATTGTCACCATTATAAAGCATTCTCTATGAGGAAGCAAAAGCCAACGAAAATGCAAATTTTAAAACAAACAACGCACGTTATGAAAATTTTTTTAAAAAACGTTACTTTTTGAAGCCCTTCAAGGTTATTATAAAAACTTTTAGAATTTGTTTGAAATATCGAAAATTCAAATTTTGATAGCACAAAAACAAAATGAAAAATCAAAACTTCTATTTTGCGGTCAAACAATTTGTTATTAATCTTCTACGTTTTTAAATAGAAATTCGGAATTTTCTACAAGAACCAATTAAAAATTATGAAATACAAAACCTTTATCATAGGGTTGTAGATTTTCTAATTTTTTGTGTGGAAAATTGTGGCTTTCAGAATTGAGCGCTCGGATTCAATAAACTTGCCCAACGCCGGGGCATACACTAACAGCGTTGGCCCCCGGGTTTCAACAAATTGAAATCTTCGCTTTGGCAAAATTAATATTTTTTAAAAATAGGCTTGTATAGAGTGACAAGACGGAAGTTTATTCTTTTGTATACTTTTATCGTAGCTCGCATCATTTCCGTGATTCATTGCAGCCACTTATATTTTTCTGAAAAGCGGAGAGTCACGATGATTTTAATTTTTGAAGGAAGATGAAACTATTGCAGTTTTTTACTTACTAAAAAAACAAATACATTAGGTGTGTACATGAGTCAGTTTTTTTTACTATGGAGCAATGATTTCTAATTATATTGTTATAGAGGTGTCGACACCTGTTTTCAAGTTTTATACTTTGGCCTTCTTATTGTTTAAATAAAGACAAAAATGATACGCAATCGCGCGATACATGCGCGTCTTATTTCTCAATTTAAAGGGAAAAATAATATTATATTCGAAATACAAATTTCGAATAACTATTTATTTTTTAGGTTTATTTGTTTATTCGTAAAGATATTAATGTTCAAAAAGCTGTCTTTTTAACAAAAAACATTAAAAACCTGAAAAGATGATTTTTCAATTCAAACAGATTTTAATTTAAAATCAAAAAGATTTAAATTCAACCAGAGAGACGAATTTTCAACAAAATAGTTGAATCCTCAGCCGAAAAGGATTTTAATTTTGAAATAAACATTTGCAATTTCAATTAAAAAAGTTGGCAATTTCTACTGAAAGACATGAATTTACAAATCAAAAAGACGAATTTTCAACAAAACTGTTGTACTCGCGTCCGAAAAAGATTTTCAGTCCATAACAATAAGACATTAAAGATTTTTTAATTTTAAGAATTTACCATTGAAAATTATGCAAGTTTTAACTTTGACAATTAAAAGTTCACTAATTTTTGATGATTTACATTTGAAATTTCATTGATTCGGAAGATTTAAAATCAAAAAGTCTTGAGCTTTAAGATTAGTCAAACAATTTTTGATTGACAATCTTTAAAACTAGAGAATTTTCCATTGCAAATAATTTAAAATGGAACTAAATATTTTTGAAACTTTCAAAATTACATACCTTTAAAATATAAATCTTGAAAAATGAATATTTTCTAAATCAATATTTTGATAATTCAAGAATTTTCAATTGCAACTATTCAAAATTTTAGAGCTTTTAATTGTAAATAATTAAAATTAAAGAAATTCCCATGTTGAAAATTTACAATAAAAAATTATATAATTCAAAATTACATCTTTCTGAATAATACACATTAAATTCAAAGAATCTTTATTTTCAAATATTTAAGATCGACCCTATTCTAAAAGATATTCAAATTCAATAATTTTAAACTGTGAGCATTCAAAATTGAATAATTTAGTAAATTTTCAATTGTAAATATCTTCAAAATGGATCATAATCGAAAATAGGAAACATCTTAAAGATTCAGAATTTCAAAATCACTTAGAAGAATATTTGTTTTAATTTGAGGAAACCGTTTTCTTAACATAATTTGTTTTATTTAACCAAAAAATACTTTAAATTTATGAAAAAGTATTTGAAATTAAAGAATAATTGAAACACATATTAAAAAGAACGTCTGAAATTACATCATTTTGAAGTACAAACATTCTAAATCAATCATCCTTCAATTATAAAACTTGAAATGGGAGAATATTAAATTGCGAGTCTTCATATTTGAAGAATTTTCAATGGTAAATTTAGATTTTTTCATTTTCAAAATTCAAGACTTTCAATTGTGAATCTTTAAAATTGCATCTTTCTAAATTAAAAACATTAAAAATTATAGAATCGTCAATTGCAAATCTTCAAGACGGACCCATTTCAAAAAGATGTCGAAAATGGAAAACAGCAGAAAAATTCAGAATTTCAGAATATATGTCTTTTGGTAACATCTAATTCTGATATAAAATATCAAATTAAATTATGTATCAATTGATTTCCTTGCTTTTATTCTGGGCTGAAGTCTTATATTTAAATAAAATTGATCTCCATAATGATTAATGAAAACTGATTAAAATTAAAGTTAAATTGAAATTGTATGAAAACCGATTTAGCTACTTCAATATTAAAGGTGTGTAGTCGTCTATTCGAATTTTGCATACAAATTTAGACACGCTTGAAAAATCTGATTTTTTGAAATAGAAAAAAATATCCTGTAATCTGTGATGTTTTCTCCAAGTTTTCTCCAAGTTTTCTCGCCTAATTACAATATTACATAAAAAATTAATACGTAAGGCTTAATTATTATTTGCGCAATAAATTAATAATGAAACTAAATCAAATAAATCATTTATGTTAAAATTTGATTTTCTGGAATATTATAAATATAATACAAAGCATTATACATATTATAGATATTATGAATTAAATATAAATTTATCATAACTTTATTATATAATTCAATTGAAAAAAATCAATCATTGTTAAGAATACAGTTCGTATATTAAGATTTCAATCACCTTCAATAACTATTGTTTATTATCTTAAATATTTAATACTGTACACTTAATTATTACTTGAGCATTCATGCAATTATGTATTGTAATTTCCTAAATCTTTTAATTCCAAAATCAGTATTTTCTGAATTCACTTCGGTAATTTTTGTTTGAGTCTAAACCGTGATTCTGCCTAGAAACTAGCTAAAATCTGGACAGTTTTCATATATTCAAATTCGTAACGAACTCCTAGATAGCGCCAAGACTGGGATAAGACAGCAGAAAGGTTTGAATCAAACACGTAAAAAAAACTAGACAGCGCCAGTGTAGCGCCCGGCTAGTATTGCGTGAATAGACAGGCTAGAGAAAAACTGTAGTGGCTTCAGCATGATTCAAGACTGCCACGAAATTTTTTTACACGGGAGTTAATCTAAATCTGCATTGAACATCCAAATCCAGAAAACTATCTTACAACTGCTCGATTATATCAAATCAAAAGTGAATTATATACTTTGTTAAATTACGCTACACGCGGAAATTGAAAATATCGTAATCATGCCCTTTTAGAGAAACATATTATACTGTATAGAAAATTGATCAATTAAGTATTCAACTTCAAAAAATTCATCAAATCAAAATCCGTACTTTTTGTATGTATTTGGATGTATAAACAGAACAAACAAAGTGTAATCTTTACAGCGATTTCAGAGTAATCTTTACCTGCAACAAAAATTAACTTCACGTGTTAAGATTTAACCACCACATGGGAAATGATTACGATGTCAATTCTACAAATCTTGTTTTATTTTGATGCAAAAAAATTCTATTTTATCTACTTGAGAATTACGCAAAAGTTTGATTTTTCTAAAGTAAAAACAAGTTGCATTCGCTCAACGTATCTTACACGGGCATTTTTTCATAAAAATCAATAATATTGTGCGGGCTATCTTGTGAATGACATGAAATAAATGGGCTAGTTTTCATCTTTGTTTTCCCGCCCGTCCTCGAAATGTGTCTATTCTTTTCGCACTCACAAACGCTCACGCCCCAGACGGAAGACGATCGCGTTTTTCGCGCATTCACTTCAATCCACGCTGCCTTGCTCATTTTTCGCTTAAAAATGTGAAACTTTCCAAAAAGCTTCTTTCGACCCTTATGGAGAACTTCTTCGCGGAAAGTTGTTTGAACTCGAAAATTCCCTTGATACTTTTTTTCCGCCGAAAGTGAAAAAGCATGGTATTACATAGCTATTGACAAACATCGACATATTGTTAAACAATCACCTTTTTTAAACACGAATCAAATTCCGTAGGCACTGCCAGAGTATAATACGCTTGGAATTCAGATTTCAAGTCATTTTGTTGAAACGAAAAAAAGTTACGGCGAGTTTATTATAAAAAACGCAATAAATTCCACTCGTCGAAATTTGCCGTGTATATTTTCTTCTTCACAAACATGAAATCGCACAAAAAAATTTTCTTCACAAAAATTGTGCTCTTCATCAATTTCTGTATGCTTATATTTTTTTCAAAAGGTTTTGTTTAAATTTGAGTTTCAGATAAATTTTTCGCGTCACTTTATCTCGAATGGGAGGCAAGGAACACGAAGCCAAGCATTACGTCGGTTATTGCATCTGGGGCCTCAATTTATGGATAGACAGAAATTACTTCTGATTTGAAAAAATGACTTTTGCTACCAATAAACATTGTTCTTAACTTTAAAATTATTTCCTCAATTTTGAATTGTTTTCTGGGTCAATAAAAAAACCTTATGATGAGTTTGATAAGAATAAGTCGGCCCTGCAGATAAAGTATGATTTAGAAGACGATCACAATTCACAGTCATCAAATTATTCATTTTTGCCGTTAGTCTCGCAGTTAGTGTAACATTGGTAACAAGAACAATTTCATCACCTGGAGCATCTAATTTCGTGTTTGAAATGTGGAAAACAATTAATTTAAATCTTTTAATTTTTGATGGCATTTTGTTTCATGGGATTCTTGGGAGTGTCTCGGCAGCTAATCATAGTAAGTGAACTGATATTCTCAATAAATATTAGCGCCTTAGCGATATTATAGTATATTGTGCTACAAGTGCGGAAGAGAGGCAGTT
Source organism: Andricus curvator (assembly GCA_932195095.1). Lineage (NCBI taxonomy): Eukaryota > Metazoa > Arthropoda > Insecta > Hymenoptera > Cynipidae > Andricus > Andricus curvator. The sequence continues at coordinate 129,836 of CAKNYM010049474.1, forward strand.
CCACACGAGTGAGAAGCTGAAGGCGAGCCGTAAACGACCCGAAGATAAGCCGATGGCAAATACTGTAAACTTCACGAGAGTTGAAAACTGCCTACTTTCAGCACCTCTTGCACCCGATATTTTTTTTTGTAACAAATGCAGGAAATTTTTCATTTAAAAATCAAGACAAACAAATTTTACGGGAATTGGTGAGGTTCTGATTTTGTCGTTCTGATTTGAATCGCATGTACGATAAGTACACAAACGATTTGATTATGTTTGATTGAGCATTTGCAAATTTTATGAAGTATGCGAGAGTTGTGTCAATTAGAAACCTTGAATAATAACAATAATATTATATCAAATAATTTCGTCAGAACACTGGCACTATGTGTAGACATTACGAGCCTGTAATTGTTTTTTGTTGGGTTTACGAAATAATTATTAAATTCGATTTAATTGAAAATTTAATGTTCTGAATTCCCTGTCTATTGGCGATTCCCCGAATTCCTCAAATATGCGGAATTCCCTGAATTCCTTAATCATTCAGAATGTCTGAAATTCCGTGAATATTCGGAATTTCATTATTTTTATGTATTTCTGAATCTCTCAAAACCCGTGTGGAAATTCAGATGGGGGGCTGGTCGAGTACCCGACCAGTTGGCCCCACTTTAATTCGGGGACTAGTCGCGACAACTGACCAGTATATTTTTTAACATTATATTACAAATAAAATATCTAACGCTACGGGGTTCCGAACCCACGCCTATACCTGAATTTGTCGCCTAGCAGTCGGTGTTCTTAACACATGCACAGTCTTAAAGTCTCGTTGAATCAATATTAAAAATGTTTTTCTATATATTCTACAAGATCTGGACATTTAATTGTGTTTAACTTTTCTTTTCACAAATGTAAACCGCATTTTATCTTACACATTTTTTCTTATAAAAACGAGAAATTACAAGTTCGAGTTTTTGTCAAAATGTTTGTTAAATGTGTTTTTGTTATATAAAAACAAAATAAATGCTGCGCTTTTGTAGAGATTAACTCATTATATATAAAACCCTTTCAGAAACTTCAAAACAAGAATAGCCCGACCAGAGCGCGACTAGAACCCGCCTTGGAATTTTGACATAAAAATAGACTACACAGAGAATTAAGATTTTTCGAAATAGCTCGACTAGTCCCCGACCAGCGCCCGACTTGAAATGTTCACCAAAAAGAACCCAACTAGCCACCGACCAGTCCCCGACTAGAGAGAGTGCCTAAAAAATGCATTCGAATAGCCCCCGACTAGTGGCCGACTTTTAGTGGGGCTATTTCTACACAAGATCATATTTGCAGGAAACGCATCAAATCTTCACCTTCGCACAAAGCGTATGGTACCTGGTCACACTTTACTCGGGCACGGAGACTGAGTGTATGCTAATCTTATTCACATTGTAAAGATTTGTGTTGGAAACCATCAAATTTGTACAGGTGTTATAGTCACGCCTGTACATATTTTATTTCCTCTGTACTGTATTGGTAGAGATCCATACCTAACGATATACACAGTTAAATCTGGTGAAGCGGGTAGTGGCCCTATGCTAAATCACGAAATACGTCATATATTTGACGAGGTACCGCCTCTTTACTTGCTTCTGATTTATTCAGAAATCCCTAGCCGAGGTGGATTCAGTCGACTGCTGAAGAGGTCCTACCGCTAGACATACAACCTACTATAATTGCTTGGGATGCCTTTGGCAAAGTACGAACTATTAGGCAAGTACAGATAATGCAGATTACAGAATCCCTTGTATTCACTGTGTCATCACATCTACAAGACCGTCACTTTCTTAATAGGGATCGCGGTTCTGCCTTGGTGGTGGGTGATAGACTCTTTGCTGTTCTCGTTCGGGCTGCAGGTTTTGCCCATCGTGATGCTGATGTTTTTAGGCGCGTGAATAATAATAACGCATACTATGTGTTTCTCATGCATCAGATTCGACCATTTTTATATAGCCATCCAACACTGTACAATCGGGCGCGCTGAATGTCAAAAAGGTAGCCGAAAATTAACAAAAGGTAGATGGTTAAATAAAGAAGAGTGTGTCAAAATCCACAAGCATATGTTTTTTTAATAACGGAAATCTTTTTGTCCACTGGTAAATATTAGTGAACTGGTCTCACTGCAGCTCTGACTTTTTGTAGAATAATAAGCCATGTCGAACTTCACATGATTTTCCAGGTGTCGAGGTTTGACTATTCACTTTTTAGCCCCTTTAGAAATAGCCCCACTTGGCTCCACTAAGAGTCGGGCACTATTCGGTGGCTAGTCGGATAAATTTTTTAGGCAATGTCCCTAGTCGGGGATTGTTCGGTGGCTAGTTGGATTCTTGTTGGTGAAAATTTCTAGTCGGGGGCTGTTCGAAGTCTACTCGAGCTATTTCAAAAAATCCTAATTCTCTGTAGGCTGCTTTTATGTCAAAATTCCTAGGCGGTTTCTGGTCGGGCTCTGGTCGGGCTATTCTTATTTTTAAGTTTTTGACAGAGCAATGGCATACTTATTTTTCTGAATGTACTTGAAATTTCACCGAATAAGTGTTTGATGAATATCCTAACCTCAAAATTGAATTTTTCTATTTTACTCAAAAGAATAAGTATTTGATATTTTTTTCGGTTTGTAAAATTTCCAAATTTGTATTAAAAATATAGAACTGTGCCTATAGAGGAGAAATATGTCTAATTTAAAGTGCTGAAACTTCTTACGTGAAATAAATTGAAAGCTCGGTTTGTTCAAGCTAGAATTCTAACTCTCGTTTTCAAGCATTTTAGACAAAAAGTATTTAAATTATACATTCTTTCGCTATATAGACATGCTTCTATTTTAAAAAGGAGTACAACTATAGAGGTGGAAATACCGAATTCTGTAATATTAGTTTGATTAGAGTGACAGATATTGAATTTTGAGACTACAGTCGTTGATCCAACTTTCTTGTCACAATTAAATACAGCGTTAATATATGATGAGTTAATCTCTACAAAAGCGCAACGATTTACTTGTTTTCAAATAATAAAAACCCATTCAACAAACACTTTCTCTCTCTGTTTTTGCCGCTGCGAGCGGTAGTGTCGATTTTTTCTAACCTCAATTTCAATCTGACTCGGCCAAAAAAAATAATATTGAAATAGCAAGGGCAGAATCAAATATTTGTGAAGGTAAGTTCAGTCTTATGATTGATGTAATACATTTAAATTAATTCGATTTGGCTAGTAAATGAGTATTGGCTTCATGCAACATATTCTTACGAAATGTGTAGTATGCGCTGTATTTAATTGTGACAAGAAAGTTGTATGGCAATGAAACACGTAGATCAGTTTTCTTGTAATTATCTAACCATTTATTATGTTTACTGAAACTATTGTAAATTTCATTATTTCTTTCTTTAATAACACTTTCCATTGAAGGCAGTGGATAGTTATAATTAACCTATAATTTTTCAATGCAATTATTTTAACTCTAATATTTCAAGCAGGAAAAGCTTGATTGTATATGCCGGGAATTGGCAGATGGGAATATATTAATTATACAACACAACGCTGCTGAAGGCTCATGACCTTCTCAGCATAGAACACCAACCAATTGCGACTTTCGGTTTCCATTCTCTGTACTCACCTCCCCCCTTCCCCCTCAGTAACCGAAGTTTGATGGGACTGACGTTACAACTAGACTCTCCACCACACGACGAATTACTACTTAACTTGGACATGATTTCGACTCGCAAAAACAAATTTCGCACATAAGGGTGGCAGTTGGTTGTACAATCAAGACAATGAATAATACAAACATTAAAATAGCTTTGGAATGGACAGAAAGTTTGATTGACGTATTGATGCATACACACTGTAAACGTAAAAGTCGATTTTCAGGCGATGAATGGAGACTGGGTGTTTGGAATGCCAGAGGAATGGATGATCTTAAGGTAAGAGAATTACGAAAAATTATGCACGTAAGGAAGCAAGATATTTTATGCGCAACTGAGACAATGTAGAAGGGATGCGAAAGTAAAAACATAGAACTTAGGGTGTTGGAAGACGGTTTTGAAATATGGTCAGGAGTAGATAGGGAATCACATAGTAAACAAGGGGTCGGTTTGGTTATGAATGAGATATGAACGGATGGGTCGGCGTCCAACGTCAGGATACAGATACAGGAAGGGTGCTAAGAAATTTTGGGGATCCAAGAGAAAATTATAACGGGGAAAAACTAGTTAGATTAGCTTATGCTTAGAAAAGAGCCTATTTATTACAAACACTTTGTTTAGACATAAAATGATCCACATGTAAACACCTGTGGTAAAGGAAATACAGTAGAAGTCCGATAAGTTTCTCATTTCGGGGCTGTTGGGGCGAAAAATTCCAGGAATTGCGGACTCATCGGATGCCCCCTCTAGTAGCACGATATTAGGTGCGCGCATGCGTAAGAATGATGCACAAATCATAAGCAAAACGGCACACGTAGTGGGAGAACCGCAATTAGTGTGCGTGCCGTGCGTGTGATGACGTTTTCAGGGGAGTGTAAACTTATCGGACGGCAACTTATCGGACTTGTACTGTAGTCACAGTATAATTTACTTTTCTACTGCGGATGAAAGACTAAGAGAACTAGTGAAAGGTACAAGAGTCATGAGGAGTTCTGAATGCATAAGTAATAATTACCTTCTAGTCTCCAAAATAACCTTAGGTCAGAGAAGTAGAAGGAAAAGAACAAAAAAAAAACAACAAGTTCAAAACTAATGTGTATTCTTAATTTCCTCTCTTTTAGAATATGTTTTGAACTTGAGTTTGTTTGATTTTTAATGATTGGATTTAGCTTAAAATTATTTTCTGTTCATAACATAGCTAATTTGGTCAATTAAGGGTTTACATGTGACCTAAAATAATATTCTTAACCTAACTTATCTTTTTATGCTGCGTTCAATTCTCATATGATTATAATCATGCTAAAATAAGAATCAATTGAGGTGCAATTGCAGAATAGGGGCGTCACCTCTGTTTTGGCTGGAAAAAAATTTTTTTTCGGCAACAAACTATCAGAATCTTTAATTGTACAATAAATGAAGCGATTTGATAAGAGAAAAGTTTTAAATTATTGTTACTTTTGTCACTACGATGTCTCAAATATGGGTCTGTCACGATATGAGACGAAAGGGCCCTTGCCTATCGATGGCAATCGATAGTCACCAAAAAACGGATCGTCACAAACATAAAATATAGATATGTAATGGTCACAAAAATAATGTTGAATAAATCCCTACCCATTTCCAACGTCTTGTGGGGGCGGGAAGGCACCCCTTAGACTGGCCACAAAAATAATGTTGGTCAAATCCCTACCCCTTTCCAGCGTCCCGTCTCCTCTTGTCACAAGTGACAGCTGATGTGCATGAAAGTCTCCTTTTTGTCGACATAATAGCTTATGTCGGCATACAAAAATATCTAAATATATTTTGATTAATTAAAAACAATTCGATTTCAATTATTTACAGCGTTTCTGGCCGTACGGATGTTTAAAAACACCTAAACTGTAAGTTACATATGATAATTCCGATATCGTGACAGACCCATATTTGAGACATCGTAGTAACAAAAGTAACAATAATGTTCAACGTTTTCCTGATCAAATCTCTTCATTTATCGTTCAATTACACATTCCATTAGTTTGTTGCTGGAGAAAAAATTTTTTCCAGTCAAAACAGAGGTGACGCCCCTATTCTGCAATCTAACCTCAAATGATTTTGTGAACATCTTTAGAGAGTGACAATTCTCCTGCATTTGGTTTTATCGAATATGTTGTACCTGTGTATTGACTTGACAGTGTGATTCTTATTTTGTTGCAATTGATTTCACTCACAGGTGTTTGGGTTCTCACTGTAAAAACTATGGTTCCATTTTAATTGAGCATCACTTTTTTAGCGTCCTTTTATAATACCAAATCGTCTTGTTTTGATGCCATTGTTCGTACTATTTTACTTTGCTAACTTCAGATTGAAAAGTGGTACGTACTAGAGAACTAAAATAATGCATAGGGTGTATTGTTTCAATTGCTTGCAACTTCATGCTTTTATGAGAATTCTTCATTGTTTAAATTTTCTTTTACTTTTGAAATGTGATAGAGAAAATAGAAAAGGGGAAAAAGGTGGCATTATTTTAAAAAGAGGAAACTGGTGAATAAATATGTAATTATTACATACTAATAAATATAATAAATAATAATTATTTATTTGAATATAAGACAACGTTTAAATTGAAAATGATGCATAGAATTAATTTTTTTAATTGTAAAAGTTACAAAAGTTTGTAAAGTCGTTTTGAATTATTTTCAGTAATGAAAAATTCATATTACAATGATTGAAAAGTAATGAGGTGGATGTTCTTCCAAAGGTCCTTCCTGGTAGCCTAGGTGCTTAAATCACATCTTTCTCGAGGAAGTAGGGTTAAGGACTGAAATTGGAGATACCCGGATGGCTTTCCACAATAAGTGTATTTGGATATTATTTTTTATTTTTAAAAAGCTATTTAATTACATAATAAAATCATGAAAAATTTTTTTAATCGTTATTTTTATCTAATTGAATAGTTTCTAGAAAATAAAAAATAATTTGCAAACACACTTACATTAAAAAATAGTTATTTTTTTAATTATTGAAAAAATAAAGTTTCGTAATATGCAAATGGTACTATTGTTTGGCCCTCGGCTTGCAGACATCTTGGATTTCCCCCACCTACCCTGAAATACCTAATTTAGATATAATATTTTTATTATTAAAAAGCTATTTCAATCATGAAAACTTACAAGGAAAAATAATTTTTGTCTAAATAAAAAAATAAAGTTTTGTCCCATGCAATTGGTATTATTGTTTGGCCCTCGGTGTGCAGACATCTCGGAGTCTTGGATTTCGCCCACCCAAACCTGAAATACCTAATTACGACTTGTTACGATCCTGAAGATCCTGAATTTCATTTGACAGATTTAGGTTAGGTTTATACCGGCGTGTTCACGCGACGTGCTTGCGAGTTAGATTCACATCTCGTTGATTATTTCTATGTACTTAATTGAGTTAAAACTATAAACGATTATCATTAATTCCTTATAAATGTTTTTTGGAAATTATGCTTATTCTGTTAATTAAACTCGAAGCAAATGAACAGAGAATCTGAATCCGAGGTTAAAAAGACCCCAGCACGTCAGGATTCTGACATAACCTCAAAAAACCTCATAAAAAATATTTTTCCGGGTCTGGAGGTCAGACCACGTTTACTATATGTTTTTGGGGTCGCTGAATACGAATCCGAGGTCCGAAAACCCCAAGCACGTCAGGGTTCTGAAGTAACCTCAAAAAACCTCATAAAATTTTTTTTTAAGTCCGGGGGTCAGACCATGTTTATTATATGTTTTTGGGGTCACTGAAAAAATCTTCTGTTTTTCAAGTGCCCTCCGCGTGAAGAATAACCAATATAATAAATATAATTATTATATCTATATATTACAAAAAAGTAATATGATACATCATAAAATATTATTTTGTATTACAAATAACGAAATGATATATGTTTAAAATCAAATAGACTTTCTAACCAAGCTAAAACATTTGAAAATTTTGAATAGAGCCGTGCAGTCGTTTATTCGAATTTTTAATACAAATTCAAGAACGCTTGGAACATTGGATTTTTCGAAATAGAAAAAAATTTAACTGTACATCAAACCGCCTTGATTTCCTTGAATTATTACAATTTTTAACATCAAAATAACTTTTTTTTTGTGTAAAAATGTATCAAAAATTCAAGTAGAATCTTCGAAATTCGACTTGTTCGAATATTCGAATAAATCGAATTTCAAATATTCAACTTGAGGTTTGGAGTCATTTTTTTACAAAAAAAGGAGTTATTTTGATTTAGAAATTTTAATAGCTTAAGAAATCAAACCTGTTTGATGTACATTTAAATTTTGTTCTATTTCGAAAAAAACAACTTTCCAGGCGTGTCTCAATTTGTATTACAAATTCGAATAAACGACTGCACACCTCTAATTTGTATAGTCACTCTCAAAGAAAGACCATTAACGAATATTTTCATCTTTGGCAACTTACTTTTTCGAAGTCTTTAATAAATTACGAATTAGAACTAGGTTTCAGCTAATTTTGATAATTTCTTTTTGCTGCATATTATCTTTTTTTTTGAAATCAGCTAAAGAAATTTTAGCAAACTGGCGCATTATATTCTGCAAATATAAGTGAAAAGTGTAGGCCAAAACTTCCTTCCCATGTTCTGCACAAGAAAAGCAAAACTTGAGTTTAGAAAAATCATTCAAGACTAAGTCAAAAACATGACTTTGCTTGCAATGCAGAGAAAACGAGTTTTCAATTGATTTTATAAAATCAAAGAGTTTAAAATTCGGGTACTGGAGATTGTAATTTTGATCTAAAGTGATTAATTTTGCCACTGCATGATTAATTTGGATTTGACCTACACTTTCGTCGCTTGCAGAATAAAATAGTGCGGATTTGCAATCAACGCAGTTCCTCTTTTAATTTTTGACAAATTTGACCTGTAATGTAATACATTAAACAAGGATTGTGAAAATGGCCCGGTGGAGTTTTCTACTACTGTTTTTATGTTTATCGCATTAATTATGCCGATGTGTATCGCTGCGGGGTGCAAATCAAGTTAAAAAAGTTAACTCGGAGAACCCGAAGATCCTCAATATGAAAAAAATTAATTTTTCCGTTTTTTCGATAGACCCAGCTATTAAAGCTTTATGGCAAAAAGCTTTAATTCTGAAAAAATTTACCGTGAAAGCTGGCCAGTCCGTTTATAGTAAACATTTTTTAAAGGAAGTCATTCTCTACGAGAAAATTCTAAAAGGACCCGATGGCACTAGTTTGTTAAAGGTAAATAATTATATATTTACTGTAAAATCGGAATCAAAATTTACAAATAAAATAAAATAAAATTCTTTTTTATTCAATAAACTGCATTATTAGGTATTTTCACTTACTACTCGTTTCAAAAAAATTCGGTTTGTTTTCCCGCCAGCAAGTGCAACACCAAACACAATTTATTCATATTTTTAGTAATTTTCAGAATAAAAAATATGTACCAAGTTAGTCTAGTCAATGTCTTCTTTGAGTAGGATACAAAAAAGTGGCGTTAATTTCAGGATTAAATTAGAAGGCTACAAAATGTATGATACTAACCTCAATTTTCCTTCTTTAACAATTCATGCGACCAAAATCTTAAATTAATGTTACTTTTTTTAAACGAGTAGTAAGTGAAAATACCTAATAAATACAGTTTATTGAATAAAAAAGAATTTACTTTTGTTTTATCTTTAAATTTTGATTTCAGTTTTACGGTAATTACATAATCACTTACCATTCTCAAAATAGTATCATTAGGTCCTTTTAGGATTTTCTCGTGGAGAAAGTCTTTTTACCATAAAGCTTTAATAGCTGGGTCCTCCGGAACGATGAAAATATTATCTTTTTCATATTCAGGTTCTTTGAGTTCACTATTGTAACCTGATTCGCACCCGGGATCGATACACTTTGACATAATTAATGTGATGAATAAACTTAGAAACACCAGTAGAAAACTCCACAGGGCCATTTTCACAATAATTTTATAAAGAAACCGTTTTATTGTTAGATTTTTAAGATAATCACGACTCTACATGACGAAAGCCATATAACCGTCAAAACAACACGAAAAAAGTTACAGTGACAGCTCGCGGACGTTTGACGTTCCCATGTGCTACGTTACGTCATTGAAATTTGATCCTCACTTCAGTCCTGTTTTGATCCAAAAAAGTTGTACTAAAACGTCGTTTATCGGCATCAAAATAAAGTGGCATTAGAATGGAGCCACCCGAGACTATATTTTTGGAGGACTGTTTCAATGCCGAAAACTAGCCTTCACAGAAAAAACTGGGGGTTCACTACTGTTGCGGCTCAAATAAAAGTTGGTATCCTTTCGAACTTGAGCTCCAATAGATACCTGCAGAGACCCAAAAGGGTTCGTTTAGAGCGCACTTGAAAAGAACAACATAAAGGCGCATTCACAAACCAACTGCTTGCAAAGTCGGGTTGGTAATTTCGCGATTTACAGAATATGTCGGTAAAGCAAACACAAACGATATTATTATTTATTATGCGTACAATTTTCGGAAAAAGCAAACTGTTTACCCTTCTAGAAATAATTAATTGAAAACAATTCAGAATGATAGAAAGAAATTTGAATTGTTTCTAATCGTGTTTCTTAATCGTGTGTGCACGATTGGAAAAGATTCAGTGTTGCAAAGTTTCAATCGTTCCCAATAGGCCCAATCGGTACTAGGATTTTGAGGTCATGAAGTGGCAATTTGATATCAGCACTTTCGTCTCGCGGGAAATATTCGAAAACGTTCATTTACTTTTTTTCGAGGAAACACATTTTAAGCAATATGTTCATGAAAAAAATTAAATAAATGTTTTGTAACAATTGCCGCGAGCTGAAAGTCATCAACAAATTCGCCAATGAAGTGAAGTTTATTCATCCAATTATTCATTTCATTGTCTATAATTTTGTATAATAAAATGTAATTTATTAAATAAATTACTTAAAATATTTTAGGTAATTATTTTCTTTTTTAATGAAAATGTAACTATTATTCCAGTTGAATATTCCATAATTTTAGTTGAAAATTCATCTCTTTTTTTTAACTTTCTTTTTTTTGCCTATGAATTTATTTATTCAATTTTTGGTAGAAAAATTATCTTTTTTAGTTAGAAATTCGTCTTTTGGTAGAAATTCATCTTCTTGGTCCAAAATTCAATTATTCTAGTTAAAGATTCATCATTGCAGTAAAAAAATTCATCTGTCTGGTTTAAAATTCAACTATTTCAGTTAAATATTCAAAATTTTATTTGAAAATTCATCACTTCGTTTGTTTGGTTAAACATTAATTTCTTTAACTTGAAATATAATTATTTAAGTTTTGGTTGACAATTTATATTTTTTAGTAAAAATTAATTTTTTTGTCTGAAAATTCAATTATTTCAGTTGAATATTCATTGTTTCAGTTGAAAACTCTTATGTTTGGTTTAAAATTAATTTTTTTTCCACTAAAAACGTTACTATTCCATTTTTGGTTGAAAATGATTCTTGTTTTAGTTCAAAATTCAACTATTTGGTTGAAAATTTGTCTCCTTTAATCAAAAATTCGACTATTTTGTTCAAAAATGGTATTTCTTGTACAAAATAATTCTTCTTATTTGAAAATTAATCTTCTGGCTTGAAAATTCATTTTTTTGGTCGAAAAATCAAGTGTTCCAGTTAAATATTCACAATTTTAGCTGAAAATTTATATTTTATTTTGTTTAAAATTTAACTATTCAGTTGAAGATTCATAATTTTATTTGAAAATTCATCACTTCGTTTTTTTGGTTAAACATTAATTTCTTTAACTTGAAATATAATTATTTAAGTTTTGGTTGACAATTTATCTTTTTTAGTAAAAATTAATTTTTTCGTCTGAAAATTCAATTATTTCAGTTGAATATTCATTGTTTTAGTTGAAAACTCCTATGTTTGGTTTAAAATTAATTTTTTTCCACTAAAAACGTTACTATTCCATTTTTGGTTGAAAATGATTCTTGTTTTAGTTCAAAATTCAACTATTTGGTTGAAAATTGGTCTCCTTTAATCAAAAATTCGACTGTTTTGTTAAAAAGTCATGTATTTTGTTGAAAAATTGTATTTTTTTGTACAAAATAATTCTTCTTATTTGAAAATTAATCTTCTGGTTCAAAAATTCATCTTTTTGGTCGAAAAATCAAGTGTTCCAGTTCAATATTCATAATTTTAGCTGAAAATTTATTTTTTATTTTGTTTAAAATTTAACTATTCAGTTGAAGATTCATAATTTTATTTGAAAATTCATCACTTTGGTTGAAAAGTTTAACTATTTCAATTTTTTATGGAAAATTGATATTTTTAGTGGAAAATTCAAGTATTTTTTTGAAAATTCATTTATTTTGCAATGTTTTGTTCTGTTGTGTTCAAGGATGTTCAGAGTGAACGTCATGAATTAAAATAAATGTTTGCGTTTTACGGCAAATATGAATATGTTACTTTTAGTTGACCGGCAAAATTGAAAAACTTGACCGGGAAAAACCGGAAAATAACCGGGAAGTTGAAATTGTCCGCCGAATCGCCACCCTGAAAATGTATGTGCTTGGGGAAGGAAAACCAGTTGTTGTGATGATTCCTGCATGTATTTAATACAATTTTGAACTATTGCACCTGTAAATATCACAATTTTTAATGTTTAAATTTAAAAATAGTTCAATCTGTAACAGTTTTTAAATAGTTCAATCTACAAGTCCATTTCTGTCAATTATCGTGTTTTTCGCTGTATATGTTTTTTTTTGAAATTATAAAATGTGTAAATTAATTTTTTATGATAAATCATCAGTTTAGAATCAAAGAAATTAATTTTCAGAACACAAAATAGACTCTTAGAGTAAAAGGTAAATTAAATCTTTGATTTTACTCTTTACAAATGAATTATTGATTTTAAATTCGAAAGAAGGAAGACTTTTCTTCACAAATGTCAATTCTGAATGATTCACAATATTTTTTCTACTTTAAAATTATTGAACAATAATTATCATAATAATATTATAATAATTATGTTGTAAAAAATTGATTTGCATAGTTTATCATTTTAAATAAGCGCGCGATCAACATGCAGTGAGGCTGCTGGTGCGACGCATGCGCATTAAGACTTTAAAAAAATTCGTTTCTCTACAGTCAAATTGGTTATCTATTTGTATATTTTATTTTAAAATTATAAAACAAAGGAAATTTTGTTTTTGCAACGACCCTACAACACTTCCAATAATATATATTTGTACTTTTAAAAAGTGACATGTCGAAAAGTTTCTTGCATATGAATAAGCCTTTATGTTTACAAGCTTGTTACATAACCTGCAAATTACATCTATCAAGTCATTATATCTATTTTAATTACGGTAATATTTTGTACCTTCATTGTCTTCATGAAGTTATGTCCATCAGAGTTTGATTACATGTGTGCTTTCAGGTAAAAATTGTATTATTAATTAAACAAAATGTCGAAGTGGGCAAAGCGAAAAATAGGTTCTTTAGAAACAGGCTCATTTACAATTGAGATCCTTAAGAACCCCAACTGAGGTATCATTTAGAGCTCATTTATCGTTTTGGGTTCCTTTTCAGCAAGTGGGGTTCATTTTTGTTGCAGCTCCTTTGGAACCAAAAATGGGTTCTAATGGAAACCCCAGTTTTTTCTGTGTTGAAATGATACTTTTTTTTTACAGTGCTGATAGGACACGCTCAAATCTGTTCCTTGAGGTTAGACGGTTCGATAGCTTACATAGTTCAGGTAACACGTTCCGTTGTGTAGGTTTGCTTCTATGTTGATTCACTGAGGCTGGTGTGTTTGCATCTTCATTTTCTTTGCTGTGGGTGTGTTAATTCTTCTTTTCAGGCGGTCCGATGTTTCTTATCGCTGTAAGATTATACTCCTTGTACAGGCGGCCATAATGAGTGGTGACGTCACCGTAGGCTACTGTGCCTCCGTTGCTTTCCTCTGCCTCTGTAAGCCATTTTGTCGGAGTACTGCAGTGGGACTCCGATACCGTGTCGAAAGTCGAAAATCGAACGGATCTCTTTTTCTAACGTGTGGAGATAGAAAAAGAGGTTCGTTCGATTTTCGATTCCGAAATAGCATCGGAGTCCCACTGCTGTTGCATTTCCACTGGTGTATCTCTCGTTAGACGGGCGGAGTCTGTGTACGGCGGTAGTATTCCACTTAGTGCAGGCGGCCATAATGAACGTTAACGTCAGGTCTAACGCTTACCGTTTCTTCCACTAGCATCGAGGTTGGTCTTTCCGTGGTGAGTGTACGTGTATGATCAGCCAAACTTTTCGTTTCATGAGTTTATATATGCTCATGTTTAATTTGGTTGACGGCTAGAAGCGTGCCCTATGATTCGGCTGTGTATGGTTTATTACAGGTTTGGCCAGCAAAAATTAGAAAAAACAAGATGGCCTTGCATCTCCTCCCTTCTTAACATATTTCATTGTCCTCGATGAAGGTAGAGGTCGTTTTTTTAAGCTATTCGGATGTTGGTTACTGGGATGCGCGCTTGCGATGTTGTCTGGTTTCGAAGTTTATCGGTTTGTGATTCTTCCGTGTTGTCAAGGAGTAGCGGCTGCATTTCTTCTTCATTCTTGCTGCTGTTTTTGGGCTGAGAATTTATCCTCGAGCATTTGCATGTTTTTCTCATTATATTTCTTCTATAATTTATTGTTATGAACAATATTAATATAGTTATTCCCATGGATGTTCCAAACATAATGTGATTGTTTCTTCTTCGATGATGTTGCTTTTGTTGAAATTGTTTGAGTTGATTTTCGATTTCTTTCAAGGGTTGCCCGTATTGGAATTCTTGCCAAGTTTTTGTTGGTTGTATTTGCAATTCATCTTCTTTTATAGGTGCGTTTTTGGGACAGTTCAATATTATAGAAGATATATTAGCAATTAATTTTTGTGAGTTCTGGTTTTGTTGTTGAATATAACCATGCTGGTAGGGAATGCATTTGTGTCCAGAATGAGCTTTCTTGTAGAGTGATTCTCACGTCACATTTTTTGGCTTGTTATCGTTGGTTTGAGTAGCATAATGACTTCACAGGATGAGCTGCTTGAAGTTGCATTTATGGGCTGATTTGCTTTGCAAATGGTGTTATATATAGTTCTCATGCAGGTATTTTGATATTCTTTGTCTGTTGAGAAAAATCTTTGGTCGTCTGATGGTAAGGCGACGTATGTTTGTTTAGGTAGTATCTAGGCGGCTCCAGTGACGTTTGCAATTATATTTTGATATACTGGGTATGGGTATATTTTATACATTTAATAGAAACTTCTTTCCGATTAAAGGATGTCTATAGTCACCATCAATTTGTTAGAGTGGTAACCAACGTCCGATTTTCCTATTTGATGCAAGTTTTCAGCTTTTATGTGTGTACTTGGCATGGGAACTCGTATTCGTTTAATTTTTTGTTTATTTCTGTTATTATTTGCTCCCGTTGATCATTTGTTATCAGGGCTGGATGTACTTTCTTTTCTCTTGCATTTATGATAATGTTTGTGAACTGTTGCAGAGTGTTGTATGCACGATGGAGTTTTGATTCTATCTGTGCGGTCCATTGCATTATGTAATTTAGGTATAATAGGTTATTTATGCTCCTTTTATGAGTTTTCATGTTTTTTATTGTTCTTTCTAACAGTCATTGCATTAGAATTATTTCTTGAGTTCTTGTATCCAATTCTTTATGTATGTTTTGAATTTCTGCCTTCACTACATGGGTTTGCTTTCTTAATATCTAGCTTAAATTGTTTTGTTTGTCGTACAATTCGTTCATCATTTCTGTATATTCCTTTCCGTCTTCTGAAGTTAAAAGTCCAACAACTGGCCCTAAAATGGATCCTATGAAACCTAACATTGGCACTCGGCGTTTCTGCATTGTTCTTGACATTGAACTAGTTTTAGGTTTATAATACTGTATTTCTGACAATATTCTATTTAGCTTCTCGTTTTCGGCTTTTGTTCTGTTAATTTTAGTTAGCAGCGTATCTAGCTTGACTTCGTTACGGCAATCTTCCTGGGTTGATCTTTTTATACAATTCTCATAATTATAGTTGATGTCTCGTATTAGATCCTTGGTATGAAAATGTTGACTGAAGTTTGCAATATCCAGAAATATGACTATTCTCCAATAACTCTGAGTTAGTCGTATAGGTTCCAGCTTTTCATAAAATTGTCCGACATTTTCTTTCAAGGTTTGGATTTCGTATTGCATGGGACTTCATGGGATGATTGGAAGTAGGATGAGTATTATATACTTCCATTTGATGTGCCTTGGGGTAGAATTGAGCCATTCCATATATATCTAAACAGTACGAATTACGTTAATAAAATTTAAAATGATTAGTTTGTATTGAAATTTCTTTTCAAGAAAAAGCAAAGCAAATAGGCAATCACCAAACCCTCTTCCTTTTCTTTCGTTTTTCTATTATTTTCATTTTTATATTTTTTTCGTAATGATGTTATCAAAAGGAGAGGTAAGAATGCAACCTCCAAATCCTCTTCCTTCTTTTGTTTTTATTTTACTTTTTATTCTTTCTCTTTTTATTACATCATATTTTATTACAGGAGTACAAAGTTTCAACTAAATTATTATTAGTAATTAATACATATACATATACGTATATATATTTTTTTACGGATTTCTTTATTTGTGTCAATGGCTATTTTAAGTTGAATTTGTGTATGTGTGTGAATACCATTTGTGTTTATGATGGGCGAAACGAATAATTCGATGAATTGAATGCGTTGATAAATTTCGCTCAATTGGATCTCAAAATTTTATATTTATACGGTTTTTAAATGTTTGAGTCATAATTTATTTGAGAATTACAGTGACTTATTTCAAATACAAATATCGTTGATCGTGATATTCCCTTGTTGTTTCTCATTTCTCTTTCCAACCCGTCGTCTCTTTACTTCTGTTACTTTCCTATTGATTGAATCATTGAATTTCATAATGATTCTCTTTTCATTTAATTTGTTTAAAAAAAAAAACTTTTTGCGATGTCCACATGAATTACTCCTAATTTATTCCAAATTTTGAATAATAATTTCTTGATTTCAAAGTTTAAAATTCAAATCAACAAAAATAAAGCTTTTTTGTTACATATTATTGTGAGAGTCAAGTGCGGTTCCTAAAGATAATTTTTCAAATTTTAGCACAAAATTGATGAATGATAAGTGTCATACCCAACGAGCCGACGGATGACAATGCCTACGAGCAGAGCACCTCCTACTCGCATAATTCCATCAGAGTCAATAAAAGGAGATAGATTTTTGAAATTTCCCTTTAATTGTCTGTTGAAATTCAAAGATTTCAGTTCATTAGGAAAGTCTTCTCCTGGAAGGAATTTGATCATTTTAATGGTAACGTTTTTCAATTCGTTTATCTGTGGGTCTCTGGTCAATTAGCTTTCGCGTTGTGGGTGACACGTTCACAACATGCAATAAATCGTCTCAATTCATTGGAAGAAGAAAAGTTTTGTAATACACTTACAGTAATTTTTGACTTGCATGAATCAGAATTTGAATATAAATTTTCAAGTTTGTTAACTAAGAAACATGCGATGGATTTCGTTGATTCCAGCCTCTCAGAGAATTTTAGGAATGATTCTGGCCAAAGATTTTCATTTTCGTTGGTCCATTTTGGCCCATTCAGCCACAATTGGGAATGAATTAATTCTCTAGGCATGATACCTCGGAAAATGAGGTCAGTAGAGTTGCTTTTTGACCGTATATGTCTTCATTCATAATTCGCGATAGAACTGGTTATGAAACGACGTTAGAAACGCGGTTTCTATCAAAGGTTGGGAGTTAGTTAAGAGGAGTGTTGATCCAATGTAACATTATTGTGGAATCGGACCAAGAAACAACAGTTTTAAAGGTTAAGTGCTGTAATGCTTGAGATGTGCTTCATATAATTGAGCTATTAGAAGAGCTACAGTCAGTTCTAGTCGCGGTAGAGATAACGATTCAATCGGTTCGACTCTTGATTTCGAACAAATTAAACGTGTTTCGTATCTTCCCTGATTTGAGGCAGATCTAAAGTAGATAGCAGCCCCGTAAGCTTTTTCGTTAGCATCGCTAAATCCGTGTGGTTGAAGCATGCAGTAATCTTCTGCAAATAATTTCCTATCAACTTCTGAATTGGGTAAGAGTGGGAGCTGTTCATAATATTCTCGCCAAGCATCATAAACTTCGATTAGAACCGGTGTCTCCCATCCTAAAGTAAGAAGCCACAATTGTTGCATTAATATTTTTCCGTGTAGTGCAATGGACCTAGAAGAACGAGAAGGTGAAACAATTGCGCAGTTTGAGAGAAAATTTCACGTTTCGTTCATGCCTTCTTTGTTCCATCGTTTTGATTCACGGTAAAATTTATTGAATCTCGTTGTGCATTCCAAAGAATACCCTGAGTTTTTGCTGCTACATCTAAATTTAGTTGAGAAAACGGTTCATTAGAATGGTTTAATTAAGCTTGAATCATTTGAGGCCCATTTTCTCAAATTGGAGCCACTTTTACGTGTGATTTCGATTAACTCGTTATGAAATTATTCAGCCTCTGTGCTAGTCGAAGCACCGGTGAGCATATCGTCAACGAAAAAATCATTCTGCAAGACTTTAGAGGTCTTAGAAAAAGAGTTCATTTTGTCATCCGCTAATTGATATAGTGATTGAATAGCTAAGAAGCGAGCGGCGGACTTTCCGAATGTCGCAGTGTGTAGTTCGTAAGTTTTCATCTGATCAGAAGGTTCTTCGCGCCACAGAATCTTTTGAAATTTACGGTCGTCGGGGTGAACTATTGTCTGCAAATACATTTTTTCTATGTCGGCAGTTAAAACATAGGGGTGTGATCGGAAACGCACTAATAGAGCAAGAAGGTTGTCTTCAATGGTAGGACCTATCATAAGAATGTCGTTCAATCATAGGCCTCTAGCTGTTTTTGCTGAACCTAGTGCTTTTCATAACCGCGTGGTGACGCAAATAATACCCTTCGTTTTTAGAAACTTCTTTTACTTCGGACATATAACCATTCGTTTGATAAGTTTTAAGGTTCTGAATATAAAGATTTTTGAGTTCCGGTTTTTTGATAAAGGTTAGTTCAAATGCGTATAATCGTTTCAGCGCATTTGAGTATGACTCCCCTACTTCGCCTACATTTTCTCGAAAGGGAAGTTTATCAAAGTATTTTGCACTAACTTTATCTCGAGTAGTGTGCTCTTGATAATGGGTTTCGCATTCTTTTTCTTTCATGTCTATGATTTTCTTTTCCGGGCAATTTTCCATTGTCCAAAATTTCTCTAATTGGCTGTTAACATACATAGTGATGGGGTGACAAGACGCTTGTCTTATTGGACATGTGACGATCGTTTTACCAGCTGCAAACCATCCAGAAAAGGTATTTTGTAACACGATATTGTGACCGGCGATCTTGATTTCATTACATCCCCAATTTTAAAAAATTTGGTGTAACGCTGAACTAGGCGCAACCTACCCTACTCTGCGTGCGTCAAGTTACCACCATCAACTACAAGCAGGCGCACAACAAATTACAGCCAAATTACGGCCGGTAAGATAGAAGCCACCAGGTACTTAAAGTGTGTCACCATGGAAGGATACGAACTCAGTGAATATCGATAACTTAATGAATGCTCGGTTAGAAAAAGAAGCCAATTACGGATTTTACCACTATAAGATAATTATATTTATACCTGTCATCATATAAATGTACTCATAATCCTAACATCTTGAGCAATAACAATTTTTAAGTCAAATCCAAATATATAGAATATAAGTACATAAATGTGCCTAAACCAAAGTAATAATTTTAACAATATGTTTCTACACATCAGTCATATGTTATAGATGTAACGTTTCGAAGTTTCCGAGTCATACACCTGATAAAGCACGCCATGCAGTGCGCAAGTGAATGATGACGTAAATAGTCAGACACAGTATAACCGAAAGTGTCTGACTACATTTATTGAATATAATAAAGGTAGCAATAGAATTCATATTCCTGAAAGAGCAAGAGAGGATATACGCAATCGAGGAAAATTAGGTCGCTAAGAACAGAAAGTGGGGATGAATACTGGGTTAATCCAACGACGCGGAGTACGTAAAGTTATAGATGGGAAATTCGCTACAAATTTATAATACATGTAGATTTCCTACAATTTAAACATGCTATGCGACACTGTCGGCCCCTACGCGAACTAAAAAATACGACCGTGAATGACGTATTAAATACACGTAAAACATCATGAAAACGTGCAAAAGCATAGCGTTTAACTGTAATGATCCTCTAAATTAATAAATAAGTGCTGTAATAAGTAGCTCTGATGAACAAAATACTTCTGAACTGATAATTATATGCTCCAATAATGGAATTTGCACGTCAATATCGAAAATCAACAAGTTTCAGACGTTTTTGCGTCAGTCGTTGTAACTTCAAAGAGAATAAAATCCTCAATTTAGGTTTTCACAGAGAGCCAAAGCTTGGAAGTGTTAAAATGAAAAGGCGAAACTTACTTGGAAAAACTGAAGTCGTCGATAAACGCAGTGAGTGATTGAAAAGTTTAACTGTGGAAGGTTATAACGTCAAAAATTTACTTGTCTGCTCCTTGCATTTTAATAAAAGTGATTACTGTTTCCCAGGTTGGTATACCAAATGATAATTAAATAAACAATATTTAATATTAATATTTGGCGAAAATGTAACCGTTACGATCTGATGTTTTCACTGTTATTAAACTTCCTGTTATTTCGTGTAGTTCTGAAGTTAAAGCACTGGATTGAAGAAACAATGAATATATACTTTTTCGAGAGTTTTTATGGTAGCTACGCACATCACAATCATACCACAATTAGGAATATTTTGGCCGTTGATCATATTCCTGAATGCAGGTGTAGCTGTTGCGTGTAACTACAAAAACTATCTAGGTCGAAGAATACCATTTTCTAAACTTAAACACACTTTTGAATTAAATTGTTGCTACTTCTCCATATTATCCATATGGCTTCCGCGGCCATGTTTCTATGACATCGCAACGCCTCTTTTGACGCGGTGAATGTTTTTATTCCCAATAGAGTCATTTGACATATTTCATTCATCTTTGAACAAATAATTAACGTCAGTTTCTGATTAGTTATCAAATCTTATACCTAGACTATATTCCAAAACAATGATTTCAATTGACACAAATTATTTAACAATTCAAAATACCTGATTTCATTCAAGACTCATCCTTGTATACTAATTTAATACAAGTGAAAAAATTATCACCTTTTACTGCAATGAACCATTCTACATTTTTAAATTATGAATTCCCGAATTTCCGAACAAATAACAGATTCCCAGTTATGATGGCAGCAACATGCCCGTTAGGGACTTCATCCAAGTCGTTATGAACGGAGAATCGTCGGTGACGGCTAATTCTGAAGCACAGTATCTTAAAGCGGTGTTAGCTCGACTGAAAGGGGTGGCTCGAGATAGCATTCATGGAAAAACTTTTAAAACTCTCAATGTTTCAATTAAACACCTAAAACAGCGATTCACACCCCGTGAAACCTATGCATGGCATTCACATGAAATTTCGACTATTCGAATGAATCGTGAAGAAAATTTCAGTGAATTTTCCGATAGCGTCATTCTGCATGTATCAGGAGCTCGAGCGGCTCTTGAAGATAAATATGTCAATGTTAATCAACGTTTAGCCTTTCAAATGATTGCGCTCTTGAAGCTTTCAAACGCGACTTACCTAACAATATAGCAGGCTTAGTAGAGACGCTCAATCCCCAGAACTTAGATTCCGCTCTAAAAGCCGTGCTTGAGTACGAAGCAAAACTGCAATTAAACCTTCAATATCCAGCAAACTATTATCACGAATCGAGATATTCTTAGCCTAACTATGTTAGGCTAAACTGTTCATAAATGATAACAATTCTCGATTTTCGAATAATTACATTCCGCCTTATCAATATCCTTACATGCCGTGTAGTCCTTATTCCTATTTTCCAACGGTTCTGCTGCAAAGTACAGGATTATCAATCTACAAATATTAATGTACAAAAAATGAAAAATCACAACATAATACAAACAATTTTAAAATATAATGATCAATTAGAAAAACCAAAGTTTGTATTTGAAATGGTAATTTTTCGAGATGGAAAAGGGAAGGGGGAAGTTCTGATGCACCTATTCCTTTCCAAGCTTTATGAATTTTCTACAAAAATTGTCAGAATTATTTTATTTGAAAATTTATGATCAACAAGTCTTTTCTATTCATGCATGAACTTTGAATCATGTCAACGAAAAAAGCTTTTCTGTTAAAAACAGATGCTTCGGTTATTATAAATGAGCATAACTTCCTTACTCTTCAACAAAGGGTATGAATATTGTAAGTCAATCGATTCGCCTCGAATCA
This sequence comes from Andricus curvator, assembly GCA_932195095.1. Classification (NCBI taxonomy): domain Eukaryota; kingdom Metazoa; phylum Arthropoda; class Insecta; order Hymenoptera; family Cynipidae; genus Andricus; species Andricus curvator. The sequence goes on from CAKNYM010049474.1 coordinate 151,950, forward strand.
AGGAATCTTTTCCGTTCTTGCATCAGTTTTGAATTATGTTAATGAAAAAATGTTCAGTATGAAAAGCCGTTTTTTCAAATATTATGCATTACCCTCACTAAAATGTATCACTATTATAGGTCAGTCGATTCGTTTTGAATCAACACATCTTTTTATTCTCGCATCAAATTTAAATTGTGCGAATGAGAACATTTTTACTATAAAAATCGATTTTTAATATAATATAAATGACCAGAACTTACCCGTTCTTCAATAAAATGTATTAATATTATGGGTCAATCGATTTGTCTCATACCAAGGAATCTTTCATGTTCTTGCATCAACTTTGAATTATGTTAAGGAAAAAAGGTTTACTGTAAAAAACCGTTTATTAAATATAATAAAGTGCAAAAACAATGCGTCAATTATTTTTAGAAATTCTTTGGTGTGGACAATTGCTTAGAACATTGTATTAGACAGTAATAAATCAAGGAATGTTTAATTAAATGAATTTAAATATTTAGAAATTGTCACCACTATAAAGCTTCCTCGATGAGGAAGCAAAAACAAACAAAAATGAAAATTTAAAGCCAAACAACGCACGATATGAAAAAATTCAAGAAAAGAAAAACGTTGATTTTTGAAAGCCCTACAGGTTTATTATAACAAATTTTTGAACTTTCTCGTAAAATTGAAAATTCAAATTTTGATAGCACAAAAAAAAAGAAAAATTCTACTTTGCGGGCAAACAATTTTTTATTAATCATTGTTCGATAGGATGCGTAGTTTTTGTTTTATTCGTAAAAAACAATATTAAAATGAAAAAATTAAATTTTTGGACAAACGACAGTTACAAATCTGTAATAATTAGTTTTTGATAGTATGCGGACTTTTTTGTCAATCGTAAAAAATCCCATTGAAAATAAACAAATGAATTATTTGGAAAAGCGGCAAAAGGTACAATAAAATGTTAATTAATAAAATTGTTCTTTTTATAGGATGCGCACTTTTTTAGATTATAAAAACAAGACAATAAAAGCACATCTGTTTCAATATCAATGCATGTTATGAATTCTAATAAAATAAGGGAAAAAAATAAGGAACAAATATTAAAGAAATCATTAAAAATTAAATTTCTACATTATTTTGCAATATCTAAATAAGTAGTCCTAGGCCGAGGTAAAGAAATAAATATAATATTCATTTGATATAATAGAGTTGAACTGAATCTGGAAAAGTTCGCACTTTGGACAAAACGAGCGCGAACCGCAACAGACGCGCGTCCTAGGCAGATTTTTCAAAAAGATTTGCTTTGTGGATACAAACAAATTCGTCGGCGATATACATGAAAATTTAGAAAAAAATTTGACCAATCTAGTGTACAATATATTTGTCTAGAAGCAGCGTTTTTCCTAAAAAAATAAAAATATAGCTATTGGGAATTGTAAATTTTCTGGATTTATTAATAGAAATTCATAACACTACCAACGTTGATCCCTGGGTTTCAACAAATTGAAATTTTCGAATTGGCAAAATTAATATTTTTTCCAAAAAGGCTTGTATAGAGTAACAAGACGAAAGTTTATTCTTCTGTATACTTTTATCGTATCTCGCATCATTTCCATGATTTATTGCAACCACTTATATTTTTCTGAAAAGCGGTTAGTCACGATGAATTTCATTTTTAAAGGAAGATGAAACCATTACAGTTTTTTCCTTATTAAAAAAACAAATACATTAAGTGTGTACATGAGTCGGTTTTTATCACTATAGAGCAACGATTTCTAATTATATTGGTAATTATAAAAAAGTAATTATAAAAAAATAAGGTGTTGACACCTGTTTTCAATTTTCACACTTTGGCCTTGTTATTCTTTAAATAAAGACAAAAATGATACACAATCGCGCGATACATGCGCGTGTTATTTCTCAATTTAAAGGGGAAAATAATATTGAGTTAAATTCAAAATAAAAATTTCGAATAACTATTTATTTTTTAGGTTTATTTGTTTACTTGTAAAAATAATGATTTTCAAAAAGCTGTCTTTTCAACCAAAAAACATTAAGTATTTTGCAAAAGAGACGGAATTTCTACAAACAGTTTACTTTTTTAACCTGAAAATATGATTTTTTAATTCAAACAGATTTTAATTGTAAATCAAAAAGATTTAAATTCAACCAGACAGACGAATTTTCAACAAAATAGTTGAATCCTCAGCCAAAAAGGATTTTAATTTTGAAATAAGCATTTGCAATTTCAGTGAAAAAAAGGTTGAAATTTCTACTAAAAGACATGAATTCACAAAATTGTTGCATTCGGGTCCGAAAAAGATTTTCAGTCCAGAACAAAAAGGCATTTGAGATTTTTCAATTTTAAGAATTTACCTTTGAAAATCATACAAGTTTTAAGTTTGACAATTAAAAGTTCTCTAATTTTCGATGATTTACACTTAAAATTTCATTCATGGCAAAGATTTAGAATCAAAAAGTCTTGAGCTTTGATGTTTAAAGTCAAAGAATTTTTAATTGACAATTTTAAAAACTGGAGAATTTTACATTGCAAATCTTTTAAAATTGTACTAAATATTTTTGAAACATTCAAAATTACATACCTTTAAAATATAACTATTGAAAATTGAATAATTTCTAATTCAATAGTTTGGTAATTCAAGAATTTTCAATTGTAACTATTCAAAATGTTAGAGCTTTGAATTGTAAATAATTAAAATTAAAGAAATTTCAATGTTGAAAATTTACAATTAAAAATTATATAATTCAAAATTAAATCTTTCTAAATAATACACATTAAATTCAAAGAATCTTCAATTTAAAATATTTAAGATCAATTCTATTCTAAAAGATATTCAAATTTAATAATTTTAAACTGTCAGCATTCAAAATTGAATAATTTAGCAAATTTTCAAATGTAAATATCTTCAAAATCAATCATAATCTAAAATAGGAAACATTTCGAAGATTTAGAATTTCAAAATGACTCAGAAGATTATTTGTTTTAATTTGAAGAAACCGTTTTCTTAACATAAATTGTTTCATTCAACCAAAAAATACTTTAAATTTAAGAAACAGTATTTTAAATTGAAGAAAAATTGAAATACATATCAGAAAAGAACGTCCAAAATTACACCATCTTAAAGTACAAACATTCTAAATCAATCATCCTTCAATTATAAACCTTGAAATGGGGAATATTACATCGCGAGTCTTCAGATTGGAAGAATTTTCAATTGTAAATTGTAAATTTAGATTTTTGCATTTTCAAAATTGAAGAGTTTCAATTGTGAATCTTCAAAATTGCATTCTACTAAATTATACACATTAAAAACGATAGAATCGTCAATAGCAAATCTTCAAGATAGGCCCATTTCAAAAAGATGTCGAAGATGGAAAACATCAGAAAAATCCAGAATTTCAGGATGTGTGTCTTTTGATAACATCTTATTCTGATATAAAATATCAAATTAACTTATGTATCAATTGATTTCTTTGCTTTTATTCTGGGATGTAGTCCTTTATTTAAATAGAAGTAATCTCCATACAGATTAATGAAAACTGATTAAAATTAAAATTAAATTGAAATTGTATGGAAGCCGATGTACAATTTTTTAAATCAGAATAATTCCTTTTTTGATAAAAAAGTGAATCCAAAAGCATTTTTTTCTTGAGAACCATGAGCTTATAGCAAAAAGAACTTTTTCTTCTTTCGCACTTTCTCGAAAAGATCCTACTTTTTCAGAAAAACATTCATGAATGTCTTCGCAAAAATTTTATCATTAACGAGCCATTTTGAACACACCAAGATAAAAAATTGATTTCGGAACCATGTATTCTAAGAGCTTAGGCATTTATTCCACCGGTTATTGAGGTTCCAAGTAGATTGCACACTGGGAACCATTCAGAAAACTCGATTTTATATTTAAAAAATTAGAAAAAATCGTGTTTTTTTTTGTTTAAACAATATTTTTCATTGTTAAAAACATTTTATCACACTTTCATGCCCACAATCGGAAAGAAGAGATCTTAAGCTTCAAAAATATGTGTCTCTCAATTTTTTATACCTTGAATTGCATGAGTTATAATTGCCGATAGAGTGGTGTACCCAAAAGGGCATTCTCGGCGTTAACGGGTTAGACACCTTTACTTTCTGCTTATTCTAGAAAAGTAGATGACCAAATCTAAGGGTATATTCAATAAGTTGTGTCCCCTTATGTAGCAAATCACCACATTTTTTAAACCCCCTTTTCCCTGAAAGCTGTCACGTAATTTATGGATAGCCTGTAATATACAAAAATTAGAAAATTTTAATGTCAAATAAAAGCTCCTTTGATTGAAAGAAATTAATTTTGATTTGAAGAAATGATTTTTTGTAGCAATAAACATTTTTCTTAACTTCAAAATCATTTCCTCAATTTTGAATTGGTTTCTGGGTCAATAAAAAACCTTGTGTCAAAGAAAAAGTTTCTTTTATTCAAGGCGGATATTACTCTGTGTGGAATTTAGGATACATTGTCAAGAGTTTGATAAGAATAAGTCAGCTCTGCAAATAAAGTTGGATACGAAAGAAGAGCGCTATTCACAGTTATCAAATTACTTATTTCCGCCTTTAGTCTCGCCTTTGGTGTAACATTGGTAAGAAGTAAAATTTCTTCATCTGGAGCATCTAGCTTCGTGTTCGAAATGTGGGAAATAATATACTCGAATCTCTTAATTTTTGGTGGCATTCTGTTTCAAGGGATTCTTGGGAGTGTCTTGGAAGATAATCATGGTAAGTGAACTGATATTCTAAATGAATATTAGCCCCTTAGCTATAATATAGTATATTGTGCCACAAGTGCCAAAAAGAGGCAGTTCCACACGAGTGTGAAGCTTAAGGCGAGCCGTAAACGAGCTGCAGACGGCCAAAAACGACCCGAAGATCAGCCGATGGCAAATATTGTCAACTTCACAAGAGTTTAAAACTGCCTTCTTTCAGCACCTCTTGCACACGATATTTTTTGTCACAAATGCAGGAAATTTTTGATTTTAAAACCAAGAAAAAACAATTTTTCGGGAATTGGTGAGTTTCTGATTTCGGGAGTAGTGGAAAGTAATTTTTGATCGAAAATTGCAAGCGCAATAGCTAAAAAAAGTAATCTTGTTCAAAGTGCGTAAGCCCAGTAGCTAGAAGAAGTATTTTTATAACTGCTTTCCACACTTCCCACTCGCTATGCATGCCTGGAAAAGCGAACTGTTGATACCTTTATGTAAGAAAAACCTCGCTTAGAGTGTACGTCTAAAACTCTACAACTCTGCCGTTAGTTGTCTAAAAGAACCACCACTGAATTTCTTGAATTACCTGAGTTCTTTATTTTCTTCTTGAATTCTCTTAATTTCCTGAATTCCGGAAATCCCATGAATTCTTATAAATTCAAGGAACTCCGTGAATTTCTCAAATCTCCTATATATTCGAAATTCCTTGAATATCCTAAATTCCTTGACAATGATGAATTTCTGAAATATTTTGAATTTTCTAAATTCTCTGTATTCCTTGAATTTTTGAATGCTCTGGAATCCCTGAAAATCTCTAAATTTCCTGAAATATTTGAATAACTGACAGTCAATGTTATTACAATGACTATGTATTATTCACCACTCTGTGAAATATGTCGGAATTTGAATCCCATGCACGATCAGTACACAAATGATTTGATTATATTTGATTGTACATTTCGAAGTTTCATGCAGTATGCGAGAGTCTATGTTATGTCAATGAGAAATCTTGAATGATAACAATAATATTAGATCAAATAATCTCGTCAGAACACTGGTATCATGTGTAAGAATTACGAGCCTGTAATTGTTTTTTTTGGGGGGTTTATGATATAGTGATTAAATTCGATTTAATGGAAAATTTGATATCCTGAATTCCTGGCCTGTAGGCGATTCCCCGAATTTCTTGAATATGCGGAATTCCCTGAATTCCATAATCATTCAGAATGTCTAAAATTCCATGAATATTCGGAACTCCATTATTTCTCTGTATTTCTGAGTCTCTCGAAACCAGTGTAGAAATTCAAATGGGGGGCTGGTCGGGTACCCGACCAGTTGGCCCCACTTTAAGTCGGGGGCTAGTCGGGACAACGGACCAGTACTTGATTATTTCGTCACGGTGAGTTAGTCGGGGGCTGACCAGTTGACCCGACATATCCCAGTCGGGGTCTAGTCGGGTACTATCCACGTAGAAAGACACCAATGGCGCAGTACCACTATTGCTATAGCCTAAAGATATGACAGAAAAGGTATTTAAAAAATAAATAATAATTGATTCCGAGTGTTTTGTCTATAAATGTTAATAGACTTGCTTAGAATGAATACGTAAATTACATTTTTTAACATTATATTACAAATAAAATTTCTAACCTAGCAGTCGGTGGACTTAACCATTACTCTGTACCTACAGAATTGAAAGTCAATGAAAAATACATCCTCATAAGCCAGGGGACATATCATCTCACATGCGGCAAGTCTCTCTGCGGCATGTCACAACTGCGGCATCTCTATCTAGTGGCTTATCTCCCGCGCGGCATTTTTCACAGTAAAATTGACATTTTTGCGGCATCTCTCACCGCACCCCTGTGACTGGCCAAAGAAATAATGTTCGTAAACCCCTACCCCTTTTCCAACGTCTCGTGGGGGCGGGAAGGCACCCCTGTGACTAGCCACAGAAATAATATTGGTCTCTTTTCCACTGGTGAGAGATGCCGCTAGGTAAAGGTGCCGCAGGTATGACTTGCCGCAGAGAGAATTGCCGCATGTGAGATGATATGGACCCATAAGCCACAGCTCAAAAAATTAGAACAACAATTCTTTAATTTTTTTTCCTCTTTATTTTTTGTATTATTATAGGACATCATATAGATGTAAAATACATGAAATGTTAACAGGAATATAAATAAAATAATTTTTGAAGAAATAATTTAAATCGATTACGATTTTTTTTCCTGTAATATTTTGTTTTTCCGCGTTTCAGACTATTTTACGGTATCGAAAAAAAAATTTGTTTGCGCGAAGTTCTAATAGCAATGCAAACTTTCTTTTGGGAGTCAAAAACACTCCCCTAAAGTTTCTTAAAAAAAAATTCCTTCTGTCTCTGCATCGTAGATATAGCTAAAAATCACAAAAAACGAAGCACTTCTTCAAATTTGAACAGCAAAGAATTTTTTTTTATTTAAATTACCAATAAACATAGTTCAAAGCAAGTCGATTTATACCCATATACCGATAATTCCATTAAAATATTTTTTACCCTTCCTAATTGACGTTGAAGTTTCAAAAAATCAAAAAAAGTCGACATTTTCGCTAGTTTCTTAGATTCATGGTAAATTTCTCGACTATTTGACCATATAGATAGATAAACGTTTATTTTTTAGCCTGCTGGCCTTAAAAAATTGACTTGCTTACACTTCCATTTTTTACAGAATTTTCTTAAAACTAACATCCTTCCACACCTTATCACTAACGCCGGTCGCTCTTATCGCATTGCCTTCCTCGCTTCGCCTCGCCTCGCTCGCATGTCCCTACTTTCTTGCTTGCCACGCATTACCAAACTCTGCCTCCGCGACTGATACCTAATACTTATCTACTATTTACAATATTTACATTTACTTATATTTACTTCCTCCTCTATTTGCAATCTTTCCTTCTCCATTCCTCTTCCTCCTTCCTTCTCGTCTTCTGCATCTTACCCAATACTCCCTTCACCCATGCTACTGCCCTTTTGTCCCCCCTTTCATGCATCAATACCTCCATGCTTATCCCACTCCTTTCCACCTCAACGCACTCCTCCAACCAGTGCTCCACTCTTGCCTCCCCCTTCCCACATAGTTCACACATCCTCTTTTCCCTAGCGAGCCAGAACCTATTGAAACCCTCCAGGCACACACATCTCATCCTCGCTATAAGTTCCTGACTTCCTTTCTCTCCTTTCTCACTCAAATATTGCGCTTTCGCCCTTGGCATAATCCACACATAGTTCCCACTAAACCTTGTCTCTCTTATTCTCTCTTCCTCTGCTGTCTTCTCTCTCTCCATGTTGTTTTTCTTAACCAACTCATATACCTTCCTTCCTTCCTCATGCATTCTTCTCAATTCATCCATATGCAGTCCATTCGTTCTAAAATACCTTTCTCCTTCAACCTCCATCTTCCCACCCCCTCTCCTGTTCTCCTTCTCCCACCAACACTCCCTAACCAACTTACTTCCCCCCTCTTCCAAAAATTTCTCCTCATATTTACACGCTCGACTCCCAGCTAGAATCCCTACACTCGTTCTCCCCGTCTCCCTCCTGACAATATAATTAGGCGTGTTCCTTGCCAACCCCAGTGTCCACTTTACATATCTCTCCTGTATCCTATTTACCTCTTCGCTTTCCTTCCACCCCCACACCTCTACTCCATACAATAGCACACTCATCACTAGTGAGTCAAAAAATTTCATTCTCCTTCCAAAATCATCTGCGAATAACTTCTTTCCCAACCCCCACACCTGCCTCATCACCACATTTGCCCTCCTCACTCTCTCTTTTATGTGACCATCCACTCCGCCATTCCTCCGAAACAAGAAGCCCAGGTACACAAACTCTTTCACCGCCTGCACCACCTTTCCCTTCCACTTCCACTCCCCTTCCTTATCCCTTCCACCTCCTTTTTTGAAAACCATAACCTCGGACTTTTCCGCATTCAGTTCTAACCTGTTCTTATCCAGGTATCTTCTCGACCTCTTCATTATTTCCTTTAAGGCCTCCTCGCTTTTTGCCAACAACACTATGTCATCTGCATACGCTAGCGACCAAATTCTAACCCCTCCTATCCTGACTCCTCCTACCACTCCGGCCTCCAGCTTACTTTCCATATCCGCAATTAAAATCGCAAAAAGCGTCGGGCTAAGCGGACACCCTTGTCTTAACCCCCTATCCATCCAGATTCCCTCCGAAATCCCCTGTCCTTCTCTTACCTTATCTTTGGTTTCTTCATATATCTCCCTTACCCTCTCGATCAGGCCTCTCTCCACTCCCCTCTCCTCCATCGCCTCCCACAACCTCCCCCTGTCCACTAAATTAAAATTAATTAACATTAATTTTGAATGTTAATTTAAAGTAATTTATGTGAATTAAAAATAATTCCAAATAATATACCAAACCAGAGCTTTTGAGTTTTAGACGTATATTATACTTCGTGAGGGGTTCTCTTAACATGGAGATATCGATATGATCCTCGTCTAGAGGGCATGATTGGGAAAGTATTTTTTTGAGAGATGTGATTCTTATCGAAACATTACAGGAGTAGACGGCATCCTGTAATATTATCTGATCATAGAAAGAAAAAATATATAATAATTTTATTTCAAAACATCACAAAAATGAGTAATTTCTCCAAACAATATTCCAAATTTTTTTTTGTTTGAACCAAAACAGTGAATACTGAATGATTAATTTTTTATACTTGTAGAAAACGCATCAAATCTTCACCTTCGCACAAAACGTATGGTTCCTGGTGACATGGTTCCTGATCACAGTATGGGTCCTGGTCACACCGCACACGGATACGGAGACTGGATGCATGCTAATCTTATCCACATTTTGAAGATTTTTGAGAGAAGCGACCAAGTTTGTACAGGTGTTATAGTCGCGCCTGTACTTATCGTAGTTCCTGTGGACTGTATTGGTATAGATCCAGACCCAACGATATTCACAATTATATCTGGTGAAGAGAATATGAGTCCTGCGAAAAATCACAGAATAAGTTATATATATAGGGAGGTACCGCCTCTTTACTTGCTTCTGATTTATCCGGAAATCCCTAGAAGTGGATTAAGTCGACCGCTATAACCTGCTGAAGAAGCCCTAACGGTAGACATACAACCTACTATTATTGCTTGAGATTACAATGGCCGAGTACGACATATTACGCAAGTGCAGATAGTGCACATTACAGAAACCCATGTCTACACTGCGCCATCACAACAAGTAGCACGTCGCCTAATGAATAGGGATCGCGGTTCTGCCTTGGTGGTGGGTGATAAGCTCTTTGCTGTTCTCGTTCAGGCTGTAGGTTTTACCCATCATGATGCTGATATTTTTTTGCTCGTGAATAATAATAACGAATACTATCGGTTTATCATGCAGCTGATTCGACCATTTGTAATGAGCCATCCAACACTGTACCATTCGGTGCACTGAATGTAAAAAAGGTAGCCGAAAATAAATGAAGGGAGATGTTAAAATAAAGCAGAATGTGAAAATATTCACAAACATATGTTTTTTTAATATCCAAAATGTTCTTGTTCCCTGGTAAATATTATTGAACTGGTCTTACTGCAGTACTGGCTTTTGTAGAATAATAAGCCATGTCAAACTTCACATGATTTTCCAGGTGTCGAGGTTTGACTATTCACTGTTGAGCCCGTTAAGAAATAGCCCCACTTTAGGCAATGTCCTTAGTCGGGGATTATTCGGTGGCTGATTGAGTTCTTTTTGGTGAACATTTCTAGTCCGGGGCTGGTCGGGGACTAGTAGAGCTATTTCAAAAAATCCTAATTCTCTGTATGCTTCGTTGATGTCGAAATTCCTAGACGCTTTCTGGTCTGGCTCTGGTCGGGCTATTCTTATTTTAAAGTTTTTGACAGAGTTTTATATATGGTGAGTGAATCTCCACAGAAGAGCAACGATTTACTTGTTTTCAAATAATAAAAACCCATTCAACAAACATTGTATTTCTTTTTTTACCGCTGCGAGCCGAAAAAAATAATATTGGAATAGCAGGGGAAGAATCAAATATTTTTGAAGGTAAGTTCAGTCTTATGGTTAATGTAATACAGTTAAATTATTTCGATTTGGCTAGTAAACGAGTATTGAATTTATATAATATATTCTTAAGAAATGTATAGTATACGCTGTATTTAATTGTGACAAGAAAGTTGGATAAACGACTGTAGCCTCAAAATTAAATATCTGTCACTCTCATCATCCTAATATTACAGAATTTGGTACTTTCTCCTCCATAGTTGTACTTCTTTTTAAAATAGAAGTATGTCTATATAGCGAAAGAATGTCTGATTTAAATACTCTTTGTCTAAAATCCTTGAAACAAGAGTTAGAATTCTAGCTTCAACAAACCAAACTTTCAATTTATTTCACGTAAGAAGTTTCAACACTTGAATTAGACATATTTCTTCTCAATAGTTACAGTAAAATAAATGAATGTCGAATTAATTCTGCGTAAATTAAAAAAAGTGTCATAGCCCTGATAGGTCACGATTTAGGAGTAGTAGAGCTATACAGGAACGGGTTCACTTACCGACCAAGCAGGGTTCTGTATCATGCTAAGTTACCTTATGTCGGTCTCTGTTTTACCGACTGAGTTTTAACGTCATCCATTTTTCAAAATATCAACTAAATGTCAGTGATAAGTTTACAGTGGCGGCACCAAACGTCAGTGCTATTAACTAAAAAATTTATGGACGCCGTACATTTTAAAAATAGAAAATGGCGAATCCAATATGGCGGATCGTTAATACAGATACTGTTAAAATCCTTTCTGTTTTTATTTTCTGCCTCCACCCCTAGACAAACATACCCCTTATCTTATTCGCATACCAAAATTTAGAATTTTCAGGTAACTTTTATATTTCAATTCTCGATAAAACTTGAAAGGAACATTAATTTGAGAAAAATGCATTTTTTATTTACAATGTGCGATTGAACATTTCTGCATGGTGTGATTAACAAATGATTCTTCCCTGAACTATTTATGAAAAATTAATAAAAAATTTAGCGGATAGTGAAAAATGAATTGAAATAATTCCAGTGATCAATTCCAGGATTTTCGATGAATTTTATAATAATATTTTAATCCTTCTTCAAAGAATGTGCTCAAAATAAATCAAGGACTTCACAGTATTTCAGAGATTTTGTTGACATATTCGAGAGTATCTCCGAAAAAATCGATTTCTCACTAAAACCTATAATTCTTCAATTCAATTATTTTTATTTTAATATTTCAAGCAAGAAAAGCTTGATATATGTATATATAATTCTTTATCGAATTTTAATAAATTTATTCCAGAAAATCGAGTTATTTCATGACATTTTAGAAATTTTCAAATTCTTGAAGGTTTTTTCTCTGTCAGTTCTAATGATTTTTAATTATTTTGAGGTGTAAGAAGGAATTTTTAATTGATTTTAATGGTTTTAAAGGAATTAAAAATTTTTTTCTTAAAAATTGTGACATGTTAGGGCTCTTTGACACATTCCAGGGATCAATTTAATGGTTTTAACTAAATTTTATAATAATATTTTAATCCTTTTTCAAAGATTGTGCTCACAATAAATCAAGGAATTCACAGTATTTCAGAGATTTTGTTTACGTATTCGAGAGTATCTTCGAAAAATTTATTTGAAAAAAAATCTATAATTTTTCAATACAATTATTTTAATTCTAATATTTCAAGCAGCAAAAGTTTGATCGTATATGCTGGGAATTATCAGATGGGAATTTTTGAATTATATAAGACAACACTGCTGAAGGCTCGTGACCGTCTCAGCATAAAACACCAACCAATTTTTTCTCTATATGCTTTGATTGTTACAGGATATGAAAAAAAATGGTTTTCTTTCTTTGATGAAAATTCTTCAATAATTACTGTATCTACTAGCATTTGTATGAATATTATGTAAAATAAAACTTTTTCCTATGAATAATTGATTTTATTTTGAAAATAAAGACAATCTTTTTTCACCTAAAATTTTCTATTTTATTTTTCACAGCGAATATCTTTCTTTACGGGGCATGGAAAGTGATGGTTTCATCTTGAAGTGATTTCATATTGAAATTATTCAGCTGAATTTTTAGCCCTCAATCATGAAAATTAAAAAAGTTATGAATTTTTTGTAAAAAGGTCAATTTTTGGACTTTTTTGGAGTTTCTAATTTTTTTTAACGCCTTAAAATTAAAAATGAATCGAATAAACTATTAGGATTCATGAAAGAGACCTGGAAGAATACCGCAAACAAATTTTAAGTCAAAATATTGAATAGCTTGCTCACATAAGCATTTTTTTCTCCGGTCACGAATGACCCCAGGGTGCCAACAACAGTGCTGGGAAATAGGGGTGCCAGCTAAGGGTTAACTTGGACATGATTTCGACTCGCAAAATAAATTTCGCGCATAAAGGTGGTAGTTGCGTGTACAATCTAAACAATGAATAATACAAACAATAAAATAGCCTCGGAATGGACTGAAACTTTGATTGACGAAGTGCATACACGCGGTAAACGTAAAAGTCGAGTTTCAGGCGAAGAAGGGAGACCGGGGGTGTTTGGAATGCTAGAGAAGTGAATGATCTTCAGGTGCGAGAACTACGAGGAACTATGCATGCAAGGAAACTAGATATTTTATGTGTACCTGAGACGAAGAAAAAGGGTTGCGAAAGTAGAAACATAGAAAATGGGGTGTTCAAAGGCGGCTTTGAAATATGGTCAGGAGTAGGTAGTGAATCAAATCTTAGTCAAGGGATCGGTTTAATTATGAATGAAAAAGCAAGACAGCATCTCAAAGATCAAGGATATGTATCGCCCAGATTGCTGTGGGTTAGAATGAAGGTAGGAATCAGAAGATTATTTATCATAGCGTGCTACGCCCCAGTTGACAGTGAGCCGCGAGAAGTCAAAGACGCCTTCTGGGACACTTTAAATGATACAATAAGTACTTGCGATCAAGGTGAAAGAATAATTCTGCTAGGAGATATGAACGGATGGGTCGGCGTCCAACGCCAGGATACAGATACAGAAAGGATGCTAGGTAATTTTGGGGATTCAACAAGGGAAAATTATAACGGGGAAAAATTAGTTAGCTTATGCTTAGAAAAGGGCATATTTAGTTTCAAAATAAGTTAAGCGAACGCATAGATAGGGCAACTTGGAATGCGCTTATAAGCAATAAGGATATAGAGGGCGTGTGAACTTTGTTACGGGATATCATTGTTAAAACTGCAATTTAAATGTGTGGTACGGCAGTGGTAGGAAGAAAGTCTGGTGATTCGTGGTGGAATGATGAAATTCAAGCAGCACAGCAAGGAAAGAAGAAAGCGCACAAGAGAACATTAAACATCACAGGTCTTAGCGGAGAGGAGAGAAATGGACTCGAAATTGATTACAAAGACAAAAAGAGGTAAGTTAAACGACTAGTTAAGGAGAGTAAAAAAAATCAGAACAGAAGAAGAGAGGAAAATACAAAACAGCTTTGAAGGAATTAGGAAACTATTATGTAAACTGATAAAAGAAAGTAAAAGTACAGAGTTTGTCAGCATGAGCAACAGCAAAGGTGAAATGCTATATGATATAGACGGCATAGTAGACGCTTTAAAAGACTCTTTTAAAGAATTATTAGGAGGTGAAGATATAGGGCAACAGAACTGAGACATAGAACATGATTCATTAGAAAACCAATTGAAAAAGTCTGTGTCATTGAGGTTAGGGATATAATTAAGAACTTAAAAAACCGTAAGGCTGCTGGCGTAGACAGTATTAGCGCTGAAATGCTTAAATACTGTGGCGAGTACATACCTCACAGGTTGTGCGAATTTAGTTTCAGACAGATCACAGAAAAAAGCTTAAGAGTAGGAAAGAAAGTTTTCTGTGCATTTGTTGATCTAGAAAATGCATTTGAGAAGGTAAATAGAAGTAAACTTTGGGAAGTCCTTAAAGAGTACGGAGTCAATGGATGGCTCCTACAAGCAATAAAATCAATATATACAGGTAGTAAAGCGAGTGTAAGAGTAAATGGGAAACTGAGTGACTGGTTCGATATTCTGCAAGGCGTGAAACAAGGATGCGTTATGTCCACATGGCTATTTATCATATTTACGGATAAGTGGCTAAGAATGGCTCTCTTCGACGAAGAAGGTGTAGATCTCGAAACAGTGAAGGTAGAGCAGGGTCCATGATCAGAAATAAAAAAAATATCAAAAAAAGCTAAAATGGCCATACATAATTCTATATTCGTACCGACTGTACTATACGGTAGCGAGATATGGACCTGTCAAGAGAAGAACAGGAGTAAAATTAATGCGATTGGCATGAAACCTCTTCGCAAAATATGAGGAAAAACACTGATGGACAAAGTCCGAAACGAGATAATCCTCAAAGAATGTGGTGCAAAAGAGACAATAGTTGTCACATGGGAAAGAAATCAGTTAAGATGGTTCGGACATGTTTGAAAGAATGAAAGATGAACGACTAACGAAACAAGTGTAGAAAGATAAAGTAAATGGCAGAATGCCCAGAGGTAGACCGCCAAAAGAATGGTTAGAATCTGTGAATGAGACACTAATCCGAAGAGACATAAGAAGCCATAGAAACACGAGAGCTTGCATACAAAAATGCATGGACGTGAAGGAAGCTAGAGTAGTATGACAGGACAGAAAAGTGTGGCGACGAATAGTTTGTAAACAGAGTGACAATAGAGTGAATGACGCCTGAAACAAAGACCTTGGTTACTAAATGGGCCCAAGTGGGAAACCACATATAATAATTTGGTGAGGCTCTTCACTTGGGGTGATCGCTAGAGAGATTGATCAGCAACCTGGGTCGGAGCAGTGTTGCGGAATGAACGTGTTATTTGAATAAATAACACGAGAATTCCAGATCAATCTGGAATATCTATACCTAACACCTATATACCTATCTACATTATACCTATATAGCCACCATACACACTACTATTTTCCAACCGAGAATGTCACGCCTACGCCGAACGGGAAATGGCTTAATGGTATAATAATAATAATAATAATCTATTTGAGCTTGGTTTACTCACGTTAAAAATCATCTTCTTCAAATGTATGTTTAAAAAGTGATTCATTTTGTGAAAAAATGAGCTTTATAAAATTAAAAGTGTGAAAATATATCATCAAAAAGTCTCATTTTTCCAGATTATTAATTTACAAAAAAAAACATAACGATACATTAAAAAAAATAATGTCTAGACTTTTACGTTTATTGAAGATTGAGCATCCTTTTTTGTTAAACTAGCATCTTTAATCGCGTTACGCGCGTGTGTAGTTTTTCGATTTAAATGGTAAATAATTTTTAATACAAAGTAAAAATTTCAAATAACATTTTTTTTGAGCTTTGTTGGTTTATTTTTTTTCAAAATTATATGAATAAAATTTACCTAGGTTTCTCGAGCAAATTCGAAAAGATTTTTGAAGTTTTCAGATAAGTTGAAAAAGTATCTACAAAATTTCAAAGATTTTTTCTGGCTTTTAAAGATAGTTCAGATATGTTAAAAAAATTGAGTAGTTCAAAAGATATTTAAGATTTTTGGACGCTCGAAAAAAACTTAAGAATATTTTATAGATGTTCAAAAATCTTTTAATGTTTCGAAATATTTTTGATCCCTTCAGAATTCCGAAAATTCCTTAATATATATTTTAACTGATTCGAATCCTTCTTAAAGTTGTTTAAAAATTCTTGAAATTCATTTTTGAGAATTTCAAAAATCTTTAGTTATGCTTAATCATATTTTAAAATATTCTGTTAAAATTAATAAAAAAAAAAGAATCACTTCAAAGATTTATTTCAGAATCTTTAAAAATCTACATTTTGTCTAAAGACTTTTGAACTTTTTAATTAATGTAAAAATTTTTTTAAAGCTTCTCAATATCTTTTTAAGTGATTACAATGTTTCCTAAATTAAAAAAAAATATGCAAAATTAAAAAAATTTCTTTCAAATCTTCAAGATTCTTATTAAATATTCTCTTAAAATAAATGTTTTAAAATGAAAAACCATTGAAAATTTTTCGTGAAATCTTAAGAAAATGTTGTTATTCTCTTAAAACCTTCCGAAATTCTGAAAAAGCTTCTAAATTATTTGTTGAAAGTCTTCAAAAATCTACATTTTGGTTTGAGTACAATTATTTTTGGATCATTTCAAAAATTCTGAATATCCCTTAAACTTATTCAAATTTTTCCCCAAATTTTGCAATCGTACAAAATTGAACAATTTTGCTTTGAAATCTTCTACATTCTCTTACGAATTTCAGGAAATCATTTGAAATCTTTTTTAATCTTTTTAAATATCTTTAATTATTCCAAAAAACTTTTATAATCACATCATTTTAAACCGAAAACATTACAAATTGATGACTCTTCAATTGTAGGCTTTAAAGTTTAAATATTTTGAATTCCAAATTGTAAAAATTGAAGAATTTTTCATTTGATTCTTCAAAATTAAACTATTAAAAAAATACGTTCAAAATACGAAACTGGAAAATGAAATAATTTTAATTCCATATGTTCACAATTCAAGAATTTTTAATTTTAACTCTTCGAAATTGTACAAATTCTATTTTCAAATGTTTGAAATAAAAAATTTCTAAAATTTGAATGTTTATCAATCAAAATTATGAACCCTGAAAAATCGTTGACTTTTGTTTTATATATATTTTGGTTTTGTTTATTATCTATATTTTTAATTAGGCGCAGGTGTTAGTGTTAGGGGTTGTTTTTGGACAATTTGAATCGTTATTTTCAGTAAGTTCAAAACTAGCTCAGACCTATAGTATGCATTTTCTCGTACTTATTCCATATCTTTTTCTTTGTGATTTTTTAAAGGGTTAGGGTTGATTTTGTAAAGTAATTTTTGAGTCTTTTGAGAAGCTCAAAAGGACCTCGAAATTCAGATATGCTTACATTTAGGCTAAGCGCGTAAGTCCCAAAGCCCAAGAAAGCTGATTAATTTTAAATTCAATATTTTCAAAATTCCCCAAATTTAATTCAATATATATATATATATATATATTGTATTTATTAATAATTAATTAAATTATTCATTAATTATTTTCCAGTACACATATCCAATTATACAATATGCTTTACGCTTTTAAAATTGATTCTAAAGAGGAAATTTTGCACTTGCGTTCAGAATTTTTTTCACGGGTTATTTTAATAGGAGGTCGGGGGGTTGTGAGACACGGGGGGTCGTGAGACACGCTTACAGCTCTGAAATGAAAAGCGTGACATCTACCGGATAAATGCTAAACTTCTTATTTGTTTTCAACCCCCCTTTCCGTATGACAAATGTCACATTCATGTGGATTATTTGTTTATTCTCAGATCATTACTCCAATTGTATGATCAAAAGTTTTTTAGGCTGTTCACGTTTGCAGTGTTTTACTTCGTTTAACAAACTAATTACAACAGTGAATTCGTACAAAACATTCCTTGGTGAGTAGACTTTTGACACGCGAAGCGAATTTTGTTTAAAAATTCAATACATCCATAAAGCAGTGTCCAAATTGAAAATATAGGAACTGGGGGGTCGTGAGACAACGTTCTCGAGGGGGTTATGAGACATGCTGTAATCAATGAGCGTTCTCTTTTCTTTCTTTCTTTCTACTTTTCAGGCATAATTAATTCATTGTTAATTGTTTCTTTCTCTTTTCTTTCTTTTTTTCTACTTTTTAGTCACCATGGTACGTCATAAGTATAGTCAGACTGTCAAATCTTCGATTGATGTAAATGTTTTTGTGTCTGCTATCAAAGAGGTTATAATCGAGAAAAAGCCGCTACGGTCAGTTGGTAGAGCATATAATATCGATAAGTCTAAATTGATGCGCTATATTTCAAGTATGAGAAAAGCAAACGTAGCCCAAAAAAATATTCGGCCGGAATGAAGAATCTAAAAGCCAGCTATTACACCTGCATTCATTGTGAATCAGATTAACTTAATATTTTTTTAATTCACCTACTTTTTTTCGTATTTTTATATTCACTTCCAAACTATTTTAACTTTATTATATTGTAGACTACAAAGAAAGCCTTTTTAAAGATTAAAATAGAAATTATTTTGATGAAATTAGGCCATTTTCTTTCTAATAAGTTTCTGTCTCACAACCCCCCGAACATTTCGAAAATCCAGAAAAAACCATTTTTGGTCAAACAGGCAAAACTAAGACATCTTTCTAAAATTTCAACTAATTAATCTCTTGTATAAGTGTTGTTACACTAAATAATAGTTTAAAAAATTTAATGGGCAGAAAAATGGCTTTTCTATTATATTTTTGGTCCAAAAACAAAACCCGTCTCATAACCCCCCGATCTCCCCTACTATTTTAGATACTTTTACTTTCTGTTGGATCTAGAAAAGTAGATGGCCAAATCTAATGGTATATTAAGGAAACGGTGCTCTCCTCCTATGTAACAAATCGTAACATTCTTTGAACCCCGAAGAAACGGTTTTTTGTTTTAATACAAATTTTTCTTCACTTTAAAATAATTATCTCAATATTAAGTTTTTTTGGCTTCACGAAAAGAGATATGTTAAGCAAATATTTTCTTTCATATGAGACAAATATTTATCTGTGAGCAATTAAGGTTAGAATGTTAAGAAGTTTGGTAAGAATCAGTAGGCTTTGCAAATAAAGTTGGATGTAAAAGACGAGAACTATTCACACTTAAAAAATTATTTATTTCCATCAACTGTGTAACACTTGTAAGAAGCAGAATTTCATCATCTGGAGCATCTCGTTTCGTGTTTGAAATGTCAGAAACAATATATTTGAATCTCTTAATTTTTGGTGGCATACTGTCTCATGGGATTCTTGGGAGTTTCTTGGAAGATAATCACAGTAAGTGAAATGACATTGTAAATAAATAATAGTGGCGTAGCGATAACATAGTGTACTGTTCTACAAGTGCGGAAAGGAGGCAGTTCAACACGAGTGTGAAGCTTAAGGCGACAGAAACCACTTGAAGATGGACGGATGTCACGATAATTTCTGTAGCAAATGCAGGGAACTTTTGATTTGAGAACCAGTGAAAACAAATTTTTCGAAATTGGTGAGGTTCTGATTCCCTGAGTAGTTGAAAGTAATTTTTAAGTGAAATGCGCAAGCGCAGTAGCTGAAAAAAGTATTTTTGCAACACCCACCTCTAAAGTTGACGTTTGCATGCTTCTAAATTGTGCCTAAAGGACCTTATTTGAGCAGACTGTGTGCGAATAATTTTCGCGCATGCGCATTTCGAAGATGGCTTACTTTAGGCACTGGTGAAAAAGCTGCGCATGCGCACTTTCGAGATGAGGTAGTTTAGACACTGGCATAGGTAACTTTAAACACTGGTGTTGGTATCTTCTTGAAATAAATTTAGATTCAACTTGAACAAATGTTTTATTGATTGTAGTTTTGTTTTTAGGGTTTCGTAGCCCCTCCCCCCGGCAAAAGAGCATAAACGCCAATATTTTTTTTTAAATAATTTTTTTTTCAAAAAATTTTTCTCACATTTTTTTCCAAAATTTTTATGCACAAAAATTTTTTTTCAGAACATTTTTTTTCAAACATTTGAAAAAAATTTTTTTTTCTATAATTCGCGAAAAAGTGCCAGTTTTTCCACCTGTTTTTGGTGTAAAAAGTGACCGATTTTTCGTCGATGACGTGGCGCATGCGCAGTGCCGACCTTTCCGGGCAACAGTGAAAAAAGTGGACAGATGCAGTGGAAAAAGTAAATGGACAGTGATAAAAGTGAGGCACAGTGAAAAAAGTAAATGTTATTTCGGGTGGGTTCGTGCTGCCTCGGGTGTACTCGTGCATCGTGCGCAGCCAACTTAATTCTATTTTCCGACTCTCGTCCCTAACCTAAAAAGAATTTCCTGAAAAGTCTCGAGTTGTGTATTTTGTATGTACTTTTGTCACTTGGCAAAAGCAAAAAAACACCTTCAGTTTCTTCGAAAATACTGTGCTTGGTTTTTTTTTTTCACGAAAAATCGGAAATTTTGAAGCCCGCAACTTTATGGGCCAACTATTCAATTGTGAGAACCAGCTTATTATTACTGCTATATTATTGCCATGGTTTTGATAATTGCCATGGTCATTGTTGCGTCAATCGACAAAAAATCGCCTTCTTTTTACACAAAAAAACAGGTAAACAAAAACTAGCACTTTTGAGCAAATTATAGAAAAAGTATCGTGTTACCTCCTCCTAGCAACTTCTTCGGACGGGCGTTGCAAAAAATAGCGTGTGATACACGTGCGCATAGGTGATTGACAACTCGTGTGATTGCATCATTCGCCTGCGGCTCGAAGCACTCGTCTACGTTTTCGCACTCGCTTCGCACTCGCTTCGCTCGTGCGCTAACCACCGGCTCATGCTTCGAGCCTCCGGCTTATGCTGCGAAATTCACACTCGCACACAATCACCTATTTTGCGCACTTGTATCACAAATAACTATTTTAAAACTGGTTTGTGCCACGGTTTTGGAATTGGTCCCTTTCCGCACGCTATACATGCTTTGAAAAGCAGACATTCCGTGCATTCTTCAAAGAACCACCTTGCTTTTTGAGTTGGCCCTTAAAATCCTTCAATTTACTGTATTTTTTCTATTTCCTCAATTTCTTTAAATTCCATACATACTCTGGAATCTCTAAATTACCTAAGTTTTCCGAATTCTCCTCAATTCCTGGATTTGATTGACATCCACAATAACAATAATAATTTGGTCAGAACCCTATGGCTATGTATGAAAATTATGTACATGTAATTGTCCTTTGTTTGGTTTACAAAAAAATGGCAAAATTTTATTCAATTTAAAATTCATTATTCGGGATTCCCCGAATTCCTTCAATATGCGGTATCCCCTGCAGTATCTAATTATTCAGAATAGGAAAACTCGAAATTCCGTAAATTCCTTGAATTTTCTGAAATCCTCGAATTCTCTGAATTCTATGCTAATCTCGCCCCACTCTACCCTAATTATTATTTTTTTATTATTTCATTAAATAGTTTTTAAAAAATAAAAACTTATTTTCAAATACATTTATATAGAAAAAATTAGTTTTTACGAAGATAACAAAATAGGGCAAAAATGAGCCGAATCTTATGCATTTGGTACATTTTTCCCCTCAGCACTCAACGAATTGAGTGAATTCACTTAATTAATTAATTCACTTAATTCCATTAATTCACTTAATTCCATTAATTCTCTGAATTACGTGAATTCTCTGAATGGTCAACGGCCATACCACGCTGAAAAACCCAGTTCTCGTCAGATCGCTGAAGTTAAGCAGCGTTGGACGCGCTTAGTACTTGGATGGGTGACCATTCAAGAATACTGAGTGCTGTTGGCACATCGTGGGTGTGGTGAGCCCACACTTGTAGTTATTTATAACTACAAGAATACTATACACCTAGAAACACTACCCCAATCGGGTAGTGTCACGCCTACCCTGAAAGGGAAATGGCTTAATGGTATACACATAGTGCTGCCTAAATTCCTGGGCGACAATAACGTCAGATCAGAAATATTTCATAATTCACTGTGGGTTGAGAGGGACGCTTCCCTCAAACTGAAGGAAGGTGAGAGATTCGTCTTCCCTGTATTTTTTTTGTGGGTTGGTACCCCTACTCTCGGACTGAGTGTTGTTATCCCAAAGAAAGATTTTAAAAAAATCTCGAAATGTGTGGAATCGAAAATAAGCTCGTATCTCTAATTTATCCTGAACACTGAATTTATTTCGGAAAATCACATAAAATCAAAATTTTATATAGGGAGGAAACCTAATTTTAAGTACCTGCAAAGAACATAAATTCATCAGAAAATAATTTTAATTTTTGACTAAAATTATTCTCATAAGTCGTTACTCTCCTCATTAGTAAGTTGGCTCGTTGTTAGTCCCCGGGAGCATGAAATGCTGCGTCAGCGTTCTGATAGTAAGCTCTCAGGCTACGATCAGCGCGCAGAGAGACTTTGTAACTCGTAGAGAGTTTCAAATCAATGTGGCTGGGAATAATATTTCGAGCCAAATTAATTATTCAAAAGCGGGAGTGGACACCCTCAAATACTGTCTAAACATAAAAAGAAAAAATTGATATTATAATTTTAATTCAGAACCTTACAAAATAAGCCATTTCTTCAAACAATATTCAAAAATTTCTTTTTTTTTCAATCACTATAGTAAATATTGAATGATTAATTTTTCATATTTGCAGAGAACTCAGGAAATCCTCATTTTCGCAAAAAACGTATGGTTCCTCACACATTACTCGGAGACGGCGACTGGATGTTCACTCATGCTATCCACATTGTGAAGATTTTTAAAGATGACGAAGAAATTTGTACAGGTGTTATAGTCACGCCTGAACATATCTTAACTCCTGGCACATGTGTTTTTGGACTGACAACGAGTTACCGAATTGAATCTGGTGCACCGGATAGGGGTCCTATTAAAAATCACCAAATACATCATATATTTTCTCACAAACTTCTTTACTTGCTTCTGATTGCTCCACGTATCACTGAAGGAAGTCGATTCAATCGACCGATACTACCTGCTGCAGAAGCCCTACCGGAAGACATACATCGTACTACTATTGCTTGGGGATCCGATGGTCATGTACGACCAATTACGCAAGTGCAGATAGCTGACTGGGATGATTGCGCCATTATCTATGAGTATCATGAGACTCCACATTATATTACAGAAAACAATATCTGCACCGAGCCATCACATGAAGAGCACAATCGCTGTTCGACTAGGGATCGCGGTTCTGCCTTGGTGGTGGGTGATAGGCTCTTTGCTGTTTTGGAAAAGGCAGGAAATTTCACCCATGGTATTCCTGATGTTTTTATACTCGTGAATAATGAAAACTCATACTATAGTTGGCTCATGTATTACATCCGGCCATATTTACGTTACCATTCACATCTGTACAATCCGGCGCGCTGAATGTGAGTTTGGTAAACGAAAATAAGTAAGGGAAGAAGTTAAAATAAAGCAGAATGTATCAAAATTGGCAAGCATGTTTTTTCCTATCGGAAATCTTTTCTTTTCCTAGTAAATGAAAGTCTCACTGTAAAACTGGCTTTTTGTAGAACAACAGGCCATGTCAAACTTCATATGATTTTTCAGATGTCGCGGTTTAGGTATTATTATATTATCATGCTGCGGTAAGACTTATTGCACTATCCTTCATATAAAAACAACTAACCAAATTGGTAGTGATCCTGGTAGTGGCCATTTTTCAAAGCATGGGTTAACATCATGATTTCTTGATTTAGAATTAAAATCTACCAAAATAAGAAAGAATTCCTGAGGACATCGATCACCGATAATTATTTTGATTTTTGTGTTCGTACTATAACTTTCAATGACAGCTCTAACGGTCCAGATATATTCAACCATATCTTTGTTCTTGAATACGTATGATACGTAATAATTAAGTAAAATGAATAATATTCTTAACTGCATTATCATTCTGCTTAATTCCCAAAGTGAATTTTATTAATTTAAATAAATTTATTTGATTTATGTAAATTATGATTGACTTTTTTAATATATGACGTAAAATGTATTTTAGTAATGACATGTTTCTACATTCATGCGATGTATTTTGATGCACTGATTCACAATTAATGTGGCAATGCAGGTACCCGTAAATGTCATATTTTTTTAAATTACGATTGTTCACATTATTACATTAAATAACAAAATTATTTAAACATTTCGATAAACATAATGTTGTATAATAAAAGTTCGTTCATGTTTAAAATACCTATATTCCAATTAGGTAATTTTTTAAAAATTTGTGTGATGTTTTGAAATAAGTAGCTGAATTATATTTTCGAAATTATAAGAACGTATTTTCAAATTATTTATCGATGTATTGTGATAAGATGATAAGAAGTACATATGTTTTAATTATTCAGCGATATTTTTTTTGTTGCGAATGTTTCAATGAAAATAGTTGTTTAACACTTTTCATTTTTTGAGCTGGTTAAATATTCATGACCTGATTAATTTTGTCCACAATGATAAATTACATTAAGATTAAATTTTAATTATTATAATAAAAGTTTATTTACATTTAAAGTACCTCTATTCCAATTTTATATTTCTTTAAAAACTGTGTGATGTTGTGAAATGACTATCTGAATTTCATTTTTAAAATTATATGTAAATATGTTTCATTTTTTTTCTGAAATTTGTTTAAAAGCTCATAATTAAATAAAAATTTCAGAATTAAAAGCTTACATTTTGAAAATAATCAAAGTATAAATTATTTGAAATTGTCAATGGAAATAATTGTTTATTGCTTTTTATGTTGTGAACTAATTAATTGATAACCACCTGAACCACTTTGTTCATAATATTATATTATATAAAGTTTGAATTAAAATTTTTTCTCAATTAAGCAACATCAAAGAATTATTTACTGTAAGTTTATGTAGTTAAAAATTGGTTATAATTTGAATAATGAGAGTATATTAATATTTGAAATACCTTTATTTCAATTGTATAATCTCATTAAATGTGTGTGACGTTGGGAAATGAATATCTGAATTCAATTTTCAAAATTAGATGATAGATATGTTTTAATTTTTTTCTGGATTTAGTTAAAAAGGTTATCGATAAATTAGGTTTTCAGACACGAAAGTTTGAAAAAACAAAAAATAATGGTAAAAATCATTTTAATGATTCAATTAAAATTATTTATTTAATTTAGTAACAATAATTATTTACTTGAAGGTTATGTAGTTGAATGTTGGCTATAATTTGTATAATAAATGTGTATTTATGTTCAAAATACTTCCATTGCAATCATACCATTTTTTAAATGTTGATGATGTTGTGAAATGAGTACAGTACCGAACAGAATTGTCAATCTGGTAAAAAAAATCATATTGAAAACACGTCTATCTTTTTTTCGTGGTTATCTCATCAATGAATTAATTAAAAAAAAATAAAACGTTAGAAAGCTTATTAAATTTCAAGTCGATTGAGTCGTTTGCTTGTTTAATAGACAGTGAACTATCATATGCTTTTGATTATTAAAAGTTACAAATTACATTAAATATGAATAATTTTCAAATTGTCATATTCGTATCTAAATGAATTGAATAATAAATTCATAAACACCTTTCAGAAAGCAACCAAAATTCACTTGACAACATATTATATTAATGAATTGATATACAACAAATATATACATACAGCATCATGCAAATATTTATTCAAATTAAATAAAAAAAATAATTCAAATAATTTTATTGCAAAAGTCAGCGCGCTTGTGCGCGTTTATTATATTCGAGTACCCTCAATTTCAACGATTGCCTATGAGGTCAGTCTTTGTCATAAAGGCGTATAATAATCCATTAGGGATGTCATCAGTCTTCTGGTTCTAGAAAATAATCCCCGAGATATTTATTTGAATAGAATTGTTTACCTTCATCAGAAAAACATATTGCGATAGCATTTTTACAAGAAAAACGACGAAGATCATGACAAAGTCAAATCCGAAAGTTTCAGATCGATGTATTATTATAAGACTAAGAGAAAACAGTCTCGAGTGGTCCTGAAATGAGACCGATGGTGGGAACCCAGATTCATTTGATTTACATGAAAAATAGCAGCATGCAGTTCTCCTATCCAGAAATAGGACACCTGAAAAATGATACTGTAAAAAAAGAGATCTCTAGGTTTTACAGTAAATTATATAATAATTTAGTTTATTATTGAAAAAAATGAACTGCGTACGAATTTAATGTAATGTTTTCGTGTGCTTGTCAGTCTACTTTGCGGTTCAAGTTTTTCGTTAGAAGGTCCTTTCGTTGGCTTTGGTGCAGCTACCAATTCTTAAAGAATGGCCGTCATTATTGGGTCAATCGGATGTCAAACTTTTTTGAGCAAAATAGAGTTTTCAGCATTCATAAATTACAACTCACAATTCATTCAAGTATTGAAAAAGTTTTAGCTTCTACGTTGCAGCCTAGCTTACTTATTTAAAAAATTATTTTATTCACAGGTAAATACTAGTATGATGAACAAAACGGAGGTTTCAAATAACATATGATTTCACAACTTGACCACATGCCTAAATTATAATATGGCCCATGTGTTCATGGAATGACATATGTCATTTTCAGAGTAGTTTTCTGTGCTGAATTCAAATGCGATCTCTGTTTTTTCCCAGCACCTCAGTTTTTTGAGATTGTTTGAGTTAATTTTTTTGTTCGAAAAATCACAAGTCGTATGATAAAAGGGTGTACACATTTTTCTAAACGGC
This sequence comes from Andricus curvator, assembly GCA_932195095.1. Classification (NCBI taxonomy): domain Eukaryota; kingdom Metazoa; phylum Arthropoda; class Insecta; order Hymenoptera; family Cynipidae; genus Andricus; species Andricus curvator. The sequence goes on from CAKNYM010049474.1 coordinate 179,042, forward strand.
AAGCAATACATGATTTCAAAGCCCTTTTCAACTCAGAATCCATTGATTTATTGTAAAATACTTTCTTGGAATGCAGCAGCTGTCAGAAAAAAATATAGGGGTTTCTGAAAATTTGTCAAAAGTTTTGATTATATCAAATTAACAGAAACACGGATTGAGGACAAAGATTCGACAAGAGGAGGATAATTGTTAACCAAATCTTTCAAATGAGTATGCCAATTACCAACAACGAGAGAAATAATATACATAGATGGAGCAGCAGAGGATCTGGAGAGCTAAATTCTACTAGGAGAGAAAACCTTGAGCATCTGGAAAATATACTGCAGAGATAAGTTTAAAGTTATGAGAGCTAGACTGGAGGAAGGAATTGAGGATAAAAAAAATGGAAGTTATTAAAACCGAAGGAGATTAAATGCAAAGGCGTGTAAGAAAGAAGCAATATATAGAGAGCCAGTTGAAGAAGAAGCCAGGATAATAGAATAAGCCATCTTAAGATAAATTATTCACTAAAGAAGGAGATCAGTTCATAAAGGTACTGAACGGTGAAGGATGATGCACATGAAATTGTAACGTAAAATATGACAAAGTACGTAGGAGAACTTACGTATGTAGGTAATTCGAATGAGAAGAAGGAAAGGGAATCATCAGTAACTGATAACACTATAGGTGACTACGAAGGTTAGAATAAGATAGCAGATTCCAAAATAATAAACAGAATAGAGTCAGATTATTAACCAATGGGATGTCTATTGGGAACAGAGCTTATCAGAACGAACAAGTATAGCCAATAGGTACCAGACATGGAGACTGTTATATGGAATAACAAAAGTGAAAGCGAATATAATGAAAAAATGAGTGATGACGTTCACCTGGAAAAGAATGGCCACCTCCATCGTGGCACATATCAGGTGTATATGTGTGTATGTATATGTATATGTATATGATAGATGGGTTCCAAACAAAATTGTCTTCTTTAAACAAGGCATACATTTTAATGTCGAATGATCCTATTTTGACCCTCTTGCAAGAGAGTAGAAGTCATATTTTCAGCTAATTTATTATTTAATTTCATTATTTATTATTATTTATAATAATTATTTCATATAATTAAAAAAAAGCGAGAAAGCATGATTTTAGAAGAAAACTTAGTTTCGTCAATAAGTGGACTTAGGGGCCGTCCATAAACTACGTTACTAATTTTTGGCTATTTTTGACTTCCCCATCCCCCCTTGTTGACGACCACGATTTTGTATTAACCCTTCACCCTGAGAATTATTGTTGCCAGTTGAATTTTTAACAAAAAAGTTTCTTCTCAACAAAGAAAGATGACTTTTCTACTATAAGATAAGTTTTCAACAAAACAGATAAATAAAAGAAAGCAAATTTTCAACCAGTTGAAATGAACCAGAGAAAAAGTAAATGACTTTCAAACGAAATAATTTAATTTTAAACTTACTGAGGATAAACTTCTCACCTCAAATTGAATATTTAAATTTTCAGATGAAAAAAATCATTTTTTATCCTTAAAAAACTATTTCAATAAAGTAATTCAGTTTTCAACCAAGGAGTTGAATTTTCTACTGACTAAAGATGAAATTTTCAAGCAAATAGTTAAATTTTCAATCAAAACGGTGAATTTGTCACGAAAAACATTAGTTTTCTATAAAAAAAAAAATTTTTAACAAAACACATGCATTAGGAATTTGTAACCAAATTATTGAATTTTTAAATAAAAAAGACTAATTTTCTACAGAGTATTGCATTTTCAACAAGAACAGGTGAATTCTCTCAACAAAAAAAACGAAATAATTGATATTTCGTGTAAAAATAATTTCAATTTTGATTAAAAAATAGTTGAATTCTAAGAAAAAAGACAACTTTTCAGCAAAATAATCAATCAATTTTACAACTTAAAATAGACCATTTTTAAATTAAGTACGTTTTAAAATTTCAAAAATCCTTGAGTTTTCGGAATTACTAAAAATCTCTGAATTTCTTCAATTCGGATTTTTCATAATTCCTTGAATATATGAAAATTCCTTGCATTTCTGAATGCATGAAAATCTCTGAATTCCTTCAATTCTCTGAATTCCTTGAATTCTCTAAATTCCTTAAATCGTCTGAATTCCTTAAATTCGGTGAATCATGAGTTTTCTGAAATCTTCGAATTGTCTGAAATCTTTAAATTATCTACATTCCCTGAAATCCTTAAATAATCGGAATTGCTTGAATTCACTGAATTCTCTGATTTCTCGGATTTTTCTAAACTCTCTGAATTCTCTGAATATCCTGAATTTGTTGTATATTCTAAATTTCTTGTATTCTCTCAATTCGTGAAAACCTCTGAAATCCCAGAATTCCTTAAATATTCTGAACACATGAAATTCTCTGAATTCCCTATAATCCTTGAATATCCTGAATTCCCTGACTTCCTTGAATATTCTCAATTCCTAAAATTGTTTGGATTCTCCAAATCAGCCCAATTCCTTAAAATGTTTTGAGTTTTCGGAATTTCCTGAATTTATAGAATTTCTTGAATTTCTATAATTGTTCTGAATTCTTTGAATTATTTCAAAGTCTCTGAAATTCAAGGAGTTCTGAAAATTTTGGAAATTCCACGAATTCAAGGAATTCAGTTAATACAGGCCATGTAGATGAATTCAGATATATTTGGCGATTCGAAGGAATTCAGTTAATTTCAAGGAAGGTAAAAGAATTCAAAAGGATTTGAAAGAATTTAGAAAAGCATTTCAAACAATTCCAAAGAATGATAAGTCATTTAAAACTGAACATTTCTGAGTCAGCTTTTTTAATTTCCCATGACCCCTTCCACATAAATCTGTGAAAAAATAAAAACATATTGCTAGTCAGTAATAATATTCGAATGAAATTTTTTTTCTTTCCAATAGGAACAAGGAGGGGGGGCGGGTGAATATTCGCCACATGACCTTCAGGGTGGGGGTCTTCAGATCGTCACGGTCTATCACGTGGGAGGATTGTGGGTGGGTCAATTTTGAATATTTTCAGCGTTACGAGATTTGTGGCCGGCCCCTAAAATCAATAAATAAATTGTTTGAACAATTCCTTTATACATCTGATTATCAGTAGAAAATAACACTCCACTCATTAGAAACAACTTTTATAAAAAAAAACACGCAAAAAATCATAATTAGGGCCGAAAACTCGTAAAACCAAATTTTTTACTTATTGTGTTTTTCTGGACCCTATAAAGTAGACTTATGGGGTTAATATTCAAAAAGAAATTTTTGATTCGTATTCTATGGCTAATTGTAAAGGTAATTTTGAGTTTCAACTCGGTTTACCTAACCCTGACGATTCTGAATGAAATTTACGAAAACGTTTTTTCTTCTTGTGGGAAATACGTATTAAACTTCATGGGACTTGCGGGACCCCCAAATCTCATTTTTTTATGCACATTATACGCGATATACATGCAAATTAGAGAAAAAACTGGATCACCCTAGTGTAAAATATATTTGTGTGGAAACAGCGTTTTCCCTGAAAAACTACAAATATATGTAGCTTTTCAAATTCTGAATTTTCTATATTTTTTGTAGAAATTCGTAATTTTCTACAAAAACCCATTAAAAATGATAAAAATTCAAAATTTTTCATGGCGTTCTAGATTTTCTTTTATTTTGGTGAAAAATTGTAGCCTTCACTATTGAGCGCTCGGATTCAATAACTCGCCCAACGCTGCGCCGCGCCGGGGTCCAACGCTAACAGCGTAGGCCCTTAGGTTTCATCAAATTGAAATTATGAAATTCGCAAAATTAGCATTTTTTACAAATGAGCTTGTATAGAGTAATAAGCTAAAACTTTACGTGATTTATTACCATTAAATTTTTTTTTTTATTAAAAAAAATACATTAAATGTGTACATAATTTAGGCTTTATCACTATCAAGCAATGACTTGTAATTATATTGGTGAAGAGATGTCGACACTTGTTTTCAAATTTAAGCTATGGCCTTTATATTGTTTGAACAAGGTTGAAAATATTACACAATCGCGGGCTACACGTGCGTGTAGTTTCTCGATTTGACGAAAAAAAATTTTAAATCAAAAATAAAAATTTAGAATAACTATTCATTTTTAAGGATCATTCGTTTATTTGTTCAAAAAGAAGATTGAGTTGTGTTTACAACCAAAACCGTGAATTTTGAAACAAGAATATTATTTTTCTACCAAGAAAGATCAATATTCAATAAAGTACATGATTTTTCAACAAAATATTTGAATTTTTTAACTAAAAAAAAAGCATTTTCCATAAAAAAGTTCAATTTTTCGCCATAAAAAATCAATTTTTAACCGAATAACTGCATTTTCAGATGAAAAGATCAATAGAGTATTCTAACATTACGTCATACTGGGTCGGTAACGTCGAAATCTGTAAGGCTTTTATCATTTGCTGGCATGGAAAGCATTGTTTACATATGAGTTTGACTGAAATCAATTATTTTTTTACAAAATTGAGCCAGAAATTGTAATATTGCTTTTATTCTCAGATAGAAAAGCTATTTCGCTAATTATTGATGGCAATTTGGTAATTGTGCGATTTGGCAATCCATCAAGAAAAATCATAATGTACCCTGATTGAGGTTATAACCTCAATTGCCGGCGACTAGCCCGAGCCCATCTAACCTTTCCAAGAAGAACATCTTTTTTTGAAGCGTATCTTCAATACAAAACCTGCTTCGAAGTACTTAAATAAGCTTGAAATCGTTTATAAGCTTTCAATTGACTACAAGTGTGGTAAATATGCGTTAAAACAAAATAATTAACGAGATCAACCATAGTAATCTCAGAGTGGGACGATGGTCGTGGGGGTTAAGGCGTAGGCTTTGGAGCCACTCCGTCGGCATTAGGGTTCGATTCCCGCCTCGCACTCTGGAAGAGCCTCGGCAGCCCATGCGGTGAACACTAGCCTAGCAAGGGTTGTTCATCTCCGGAGAGTCGTGGGACCGGTACCTCTAGAGAAGAAGGTTCTTTAAGTACTTAAAGCGGTTGCTCTTGGTGGTTCGGAACCCACCCTAAACTGTGAGTCCCCCTCCCACCGCCAAGAAAGTGTTTGGGGGTGTGTAAAGGAATAGGGAAGAGATACAAGAAAAATGTAAACCGTTAGGGGACACATTAGAAGCTTCCATTCGATAGTAATCTCAGGTAGCTGCTCCAAGTCCGTACTCGGAGATCAAAGTTTTCGACCATTTTCATTTTTTCTTTATATCTTTCTCTTACGTCACCCTTTGGGGTGCAAAAATAATCGCTTGTCATTTTTGAAAAACACTATATGCTTCAATCACTTTAACGCACTACCAAAATTCAAAAACTGTTACCACCAATAGTCACAACAATGCAACCTAACCTCAATCAAGGCACATGATAACTTTTCTTGATGGATTGCAAAATCGCACACGTTCAAAATTGCCAAGAATAATTAGAGAAATGGTTTTTCTATCTGTAAAGCAAAACGATATCACGTAGACAATTCTTTCCGTTCTAAGTGATAAAAGCCTTATAGATTTCGACGTTACCGACCCAGTATGACATAATGTTAGAATACTGTATATTCAACCCCAAATCGAACAGGTTAATTTTTAGCAAAATAGTTCAAAAAAATAGTCAAACTGTCCAAGAAAAAATTAATTTTCAACAAAGGAGTTCAAAAAAAAAATGAATTTTCAACAACAAAATGTAATGGTTGATATTTAAAAAAAAATAGTTCGAAATAAAAACACTTGAATTCAATAAAAACAGACGAATTTCAACCAAATTCAGGTTTCGAAAGGAAAAATTTCAAAAGATCTTCAAAATTGTCAAAAAAGAATCTGGAAGATTTAAAGGAAATTTTTTTTATTTTGTAGGATTTTTAAAATATTTGGGGAAAAATTCGAATCCGTTTGAAAGATATTTAGATGTTTTGAAAAAATGTCCAAAATAATTTAGAATTGGAAAATTAAAAAAAATTGTGAGAAAGTGTAGATTTTTATCAAGATTTTGAAACAAATTTTTATGTATAAATAATAATTGAACAGAAATTCAATCAATGAAAAATCTTTATTTAAAACTACTAAAAATATAATTTAACTTCTAATTTAAATTCGAATTTAAAAAGTGTTCATTTAAAAAAAAAATGTAATCGTCCAACCCTTTAATGTTTCTAGATAAAAATTGCTCCAAATGAAATAATTGGAAAAGTTTACAAATTTATTTATTCATTATTAAATTGACAGTTTTGAAAATAATAACGTGGATTTATATATTTTAAATGAATCTCAATCTTTGAACTGTAAAATTGATAAAAGTTAAAAAAATGTTATTCTGCAGTATAAATGCATTTTATTAAAATTTTGTTAATTAAAAAGTGTTAATAGCTTACACTTCATTAATTCAATTTTAATTTCAAAAGCTTATAATTCAAGAATTTGAAAATTGTATTGACCGTAAAAAAGAGACCGAGGAAATTAGTATTATCAGTTTGTTTTTTAAGTTACATAAATATAATTTTTCTAAGATTCTTCAGAAAATTCGAAAAGATTTTTGAAGTTTTCAGTTTTAATTAAAAACAATCTAGAAATTTTCAAAGAAAATTTTCTTTTTATTACAGGATTTAAAAAAAAAACATTGGGAATAGCTCAGGTCCGTTTAAAATATATATTTATTACTTTTAGAAGTTAGGAAGAAATTTAAAAGTATTTTATAAATTTTGAGAAACGTTTTTCAGTTTTAGAATATTTTCAATCTTCTCAAAACCTCTAGAATTCCTAATTATATTTTAAATTCACTCAAATGTTTCTTAAAATTTGGAAAAATCTTTCAAAATTAAAAAAAATTGCCTTAAAATCTTCCAGATCTGTACATTCTTATCTCAATGAGAAAGCATTGGTTTTATGTGAAAAATCACTTTCGCGGAATTAATCAAATGTCGACATTTTAAGGCCCCCTGTGTCAGGAAAAAATAGTTTTTACGTCTTTGGACAAACGACATGAGCTACAAAAAAAAAAAAAAGAAATTTGTTCACCCAAAAAAGAGCTACAAATTTTTGATATGATTCGTAGTTTTTGTTTTAATCGTGAAAAAAAAAATTAAAAATAAAAAAAAAATCAATTTTTGGAAACACGACGCAAGTTAAAAAAAAAATTAATAGACAAAAGTTTTACACCCGAAAAAGATATATTATTATTGTTATCAATCATTTTTTTATGGAAAGCGTAGTTTTTGTTTCAATCGTGAAAATAAAAATTGGAAAAATATGTTTTTTGAAAAATGACAAAAGGTACAAAAAAAATTAATGAACAAAAGTTGTTCACTGAAAAAAGATCTGAAAATTTGTACTAGATTATTTTTTGATAGGATGCGTATTTTTTGTTGAAATCGTAAAAACTAACCTTGGAAATAAACAAAATAAGTTTTTGGAAGTGCAATAAAATTTTAATTAACGTAATTGTTCTTTATATGAGACGCACTTTTTTAAATTTAATAAAAAAGAAAATAAAAACACATCTGCTTTAATATTAATGCATATTATGAATTGTATAATTATAAATTTATTGAAATTATACATTTTTTCTGAAATTTTCAAGACAATTTTCTTAAATATTCAAAAATTCTCCCGATTTTCTTCGTTAAAAAGAAAATTATCAGAGTTATACCATTTGCAAAAAAAAATTCACTTTTTAAGCCAAAAAACGCACGATATGAAAAAAATTCAAGAATGAAAAACGTTCCTTTTTGAAAAGCCTACAAGATTATCATAAAAACTTTTGATTTTTTTTCGAAAAATTGAGAATTCACATTTTTTGACCAACGGTTCTGGTTTTAAGAACAAAAAAAAATGAATGTAGTTGAATTGAATTTTCAAATGAAGATTCCTCAATTTAGCTGAAAATTAATTTTTTAGTTAAAAATTACATTTTTTGGTAAAAAAATTCTACTTTGCTAATAAAATTTGTCTTTTTAGTCAGATATTATCAATTTTAAGGTTGAAAATTCTACTGTTTGGTGAAAATTAATTTTCTTATTTGAAGATTCATCATTTTAGTTGAAAATTTATTTTTAAGTAAAAATTTCAGCATTTCATTCTTGGTTGAAAAGTTATCTTTTTTGGTTGAAAATAAAACATCTTTTTTGCACATTTTCGAAAAATTCTAAATTATTCAAAAAATTATAATAAATATGAGAAGTTGTAGGCTCCGGAAGCTACGATCATGGTTCTTTAAAGCAACCAATCCCGACGCAACTGGAACGTGTACGTTTCGAAAAATACTTGGATTCAATCGAAAATAATTTGAATCAATGAAGCAAATATCCAGAAAAGTTGTCTAATAGTTTGGAAATTGTTGAAAAATTATTGAATTTGTTATAAACAAATAAGTGAGTGAAAATGGATTCACGGGAATTGACAGTGATTCGTGAATTGATTTGAACTATTATTATGTGAGAAGTTGTAGGCTCCGGAAGCTACGATCATGGTTCTTTAAAAGCAACCAATCCCGACGCAACTGGAACGTGTACGTCATCCGCTTCTGCTCCTTCTGTCCTAGAAGGTAAGCAAGAGCGGGAAATTTACGCGAGATAACATCGGGCAACACTGTTCCTTGGAGTCAGGTCTCTAGACGCGGATGATCTTACGCGGCAGACGGGACAGTTGGAGATGAAGTTTCACCTCTGGATACTTTTTTAGAGCTACCAATCTTTGTAGAATGTTATGAGGAACAGTCTTGATGGACCAGATGAAGTGATCCCAGAAGAACAGCCTTTTGCATCCGGTTCGCGATGGAATGAGTCTGACGCTGGCAAGCCGGAATCTTGTTGAGTTGGCTAATAAATGAAGCTTTCATACCTCCAAGACAGCCGATTATGAGAACTACAAGATGGACTTTGAAGCCTTGGTAGAGCCTGCTCAGAGAATTCAATCACGTGTTATATTACCATCTGAGGCACTTCTATGGTGTTGATCTATTGCCCGTCTTGCCATACGCCCAGGGGGAACTCGAGTCCGTTGTGGAGAATGATCAGTGTAAGATCTACTGGAATTTCTCATTCTCCACCACTCAACGTATCAGTGCTACGAAGCCTGATATTGTCCTCCAAGATCTGAAGAACAAGATCATTTACGTGATTGAATTCTCGGCACCAGCCGATGGTAATATCACGGCAAAGGAGGAAGAAAAACGGGCGAAATATCAAGCACTTCTTTTCGAGCTGAGCAGGCTGTACCAAGGCTTCAAAGACCATCTTGTAATTCTCATAATCGCCTGTCTTGGAGGTATGAAAGCTTCATTTATTAGCCAGCTCAACAAGATTCCGGCTTGCCAGCGTCAGGCTCATTCCATCGCGAACCGGATGTAAAAGGCTGTTCTTCTGGGATCACTTCATCTGGTCCGTCAACACTGTTCCTCATAACATTCTACAAAGATTGGTAGCTCTAAAAAAGTATCCAGAGTTGAAACTTCATCTCCAACTGTCCCGTCTGCCGCGTAAGATCATCCGCGGCTAGAGACCTAACTCCAAGGAACAGTGTTGCCCGATGTTATCTCGCGTAAATTTCCCGCTCTTGCTTACCTTCTAGGACAGAAGGAGCAGAAGCGGATGACGTACACGTTAGCCTACAACTTCTCACATAATCTTCCTGTAATAAATATTATTATTGTATTAATTATTATAATAATTACAGTTATCGGATAATTTGAAGTGATAAGAATTAACAAAAAGATAAAAGTGGGCCATAAGAAATAAATTCACCTTCCTTCTCTGAAAATATGATGTTGTTTTAAAAAATTTGGTGTTTATACACCAAAATGTCGAAACTGAATTACCTTGCATCAAGAGAATATGGAAAAAACAGTTCCCGATTGAATATTGATTTAATGAATTAATTATTAATTTTATGGGACAAGTGGAAAATCCCAAAAAGTAAAATTCCGGGGCTGTAAAATTCCCGAAAAAGAAAATATTTGAAACAAAAAATTTCGGAAAATATAAAATTGCCAAAATATAAAAATTCCGAATACTGACAAGTTTCCAACAACAGAAAATTCCCGAATTTGAATAATTAAACAAATTTTTTTTTCAATTAGTATTATTTATTAAAAATACTGTAATTATATATTTTGATCTAAGAAATTTTTCTTGTTGCTCAATATATTTGTATAAATTTTCTTTAAAATTTAAATTAACAAAATTTTCAAAAACTTTCTCAATTCAAGCTTTTTCTTTGAATGTGCATAGTAGTTTTTTTTCAAATTATTGCTCTCGTGACAAAAATCTTGTTCTTGTAATGTTCTTCAGCATTAAGCAATATCATTTAAATTGTTGTTACTTTTGATTGAATGAATTTTTTTGGATTTGAAAAAATAAATTCTAAAGTACTATAGCAATCTTTGATCTAAGAAGAATGTGTGTTTTGTAATTCAAGATTTTTTCCTATTACACTTTATAAACATTTTCAGTTTTTTCATACTTTTTTCATTTTTCATTTCATTCCAAACCCGATAACAGTTTCGAACAATTTTCTTCTTTCATAAAATTCACAAGTTATTTCTCAATAAATAAGTTTTACTTTCTTTGTGAAAAAATTTTTTTTTAGCCTTTCATTGGTATTCTTATTTAAATCAAAACAACATGACTATATGAAAATAGGTCATATCGCCTCTGAAATAATGACGTATTTACAAAACTTTACAAGTTTCTAAATGGAAAAACAAGAATTATTTATAGAATTTATCTCTGTAGCCTTACTTTATTCACATCAAAAATAATCCATTTGATATATGTATGATTGGATAGTCTTGATAGACTTGATAGCAATGAGAAAGTTAAAACTGTAAAAAATATTCTCAAAAATTTTAATTTTTTCAGGTCATTAATTTATACAAAAATATAACGTAAGGATAAAATGTAAAAAATTATTTTGAGGCTTTCGAGTTTAATTGATGTTGAGTTTTTTTTTTAGAATATATGAATATAATTTTCCTTGGTTTCTTGAGAAAATTTGAACAGAATTTTGAAGATTTCAGATATTTTGAAAACGTATCTAGACAATTTAGAGGGCATTTTTATTACTTTTCAGAATATCGCAAAATTTTAGGAAAAGTTTGGTTCAGCTTAGAACTTGTAGTTGTTTAAACTGACTCGGATTATTCCTAAAATTGTCTTAAAATCTTCAAGATTTTTTGCTGTTGCAATTTTGGCATCCTTTTCAAAGTCTGAATTATTTTTGAAATCTTTTCAAAAATTCAAGGCGTTCTTGAAGCAATTCAAATTCTTCCTGAAATTTTTTTAGAATCTTTCAACCCGAAAAGAATTGCCTCGAATATTTTTTTAAGAATTTAAGTAATGTTTTGAAATGTTTTGAAATATTGTCATAAAATTGAGTTAAAGAAAATAATTATATATTTTTCTATGAATCTGAAAGAAATTAAATTCTCTTGAATACTTTGAAATTTCTTAAAAAGCTTCTGCATTTTTTTTCTAACTCATCAACAATCTATATATTGTATTAATTTTTTTGAAATCTTTTTAAATTTGAAATTATTCCAACAATGTTTTTTAAATATTAATATGTATTTTTAAAATAATTAAATAATTTTTTTTTCTTCCACAACTAATAAATTTACCCCAAAATCTTCCTGATCCCTTTTTGAAAATTCAAAAATCTTTTAAAATATTCACTTCAAATTAATATTTTAAAAAATAATTAAAATTTACTTAGGAACCTTGAAGAAAATTGTGATGATCTTGAAATCTTTCAAAATGCATCGAAGAATATGAATTTTTAACAAAATAATTATGTTTTCGACTAATGAGATGAGTTTTAAACTGGAATGATGAATCTTTGACAACAAAATTAATTTTTAAAAAAGTAGTTCAATTCATCAAAATATCTAAACTAACCAATAATTTCCTTTATACCATTAAGCTATTTCCCTTTCAGGGTAGGCGTGACACTACCCAATTCGGGTAGTGTTTCTAGGTGGATAGTTTTCTTGTAGTTATAAATAACTACAAGTTTGGGCTCACCACACCCATAATATGCCAACAGCACACAGTATTCTCGAATGGTCACCCATCCAAGTACTAACCGCCCCCAACGCTGCTTAACTTCAGTGATCTGACGAGAACTGGTTTTTTCAGCGTGGCATGGCTGTTGTTAAAAAAGTTTTAAAATCATTCGAAATTTTAAAAATTATTGAAAATACTCAAAATTTCCAAAAATGTCAAAAATTACCAAAATTAGAGTTCGGCTGTGTTATGAAAAATGTCGTATGTAAGAAGGGGTAGAAATTGGACTTCGCGCGGAATTTCATCATTCGAAAATTGTCCTCTGTTTGCAATTTTGTTTCCGGAATTTTCTATTGTGAGGAATTTTCAAATTTGATAGCATCACAAACTTTGGGGAATTTTAGTAAATTATTGAATATATGGGAATTTAAATAATAATTACATAAATAGTAATATTTTCTACGGGAAAATGGCAGATTAAGATATTTGTTTATAGAAATTGTTATTGACAATCACGAAAATTGTTATTCTTGGTTGAATATTCATTAACTTATTCATTGAAAATTCCTTCTTTCTTATTAAAAATTCAAATACTATGTTAAAAATGTACCTTTTTGTTTGGAGATTCATAATTTTAGTAAGAAAATTCATGTTTTTTGTTAGCAATTCAACTACTTTCTTAGGAATTCATTTTCTTGGTTTTTTTTAAAAATAAAGTAATATGAATTTCTAAATACAAAAAGAAACAGAAGATAAAAAAAGCGTCAGTAGACTTGCTTTTAGTTTTTTGTGAGTAACAAATTTGTTCTCTTGACTTATTTTCATCTTGTCAAGTTTATAATGTCGAGTTCATTTTCAAAAAATATGATGTTGTTTTCTAAAATGTGGCGTTTATTCACGAAAGTTTCTTATCAGCAATTCTGAGTTACCTTGCATGAAGAGAATACGGAACAAATGGTTAACACATTGAGTTTTTTTTTAATGGATAAATAATAAAATGTAAAATAATACATAAAATAAAAAGTATGGTTATCAAATAAATGTGTTTGTTTGATTTATTATTTAATATTTTTTGTTTTATTAATAAATAATTTTTTAATTGTTTAGGTTCCAGAATTTTATAATTTGCCCGCGTCAATTCTATTTCCGGAATCTTCTTTTATCCGGCAATTTCCAATTCGGTGATATCATTACCTTTGAGGTATTTTATTATTCTGCAATTTTAAAATGTCAGCAATTTTTCAACCTTGTGAATTTCATATTTGGTATATTTTCTTTTTCGGCAATATTTTTAATTTTATTAATTAATTATTAATTTTTTTTGACGAAACAAAAAAAAGATGAATAGACAAAAATTTAACACCAAAAAAATATATACAAATTTAATATTAATCTCTTTTTGATAGGACGTGTAGTTTTTATTTTATTCGTGAAAAACGATAATAAAAACAACGAAATTAAATTTTTGGACAAACAACACAAGCAACGAGAAAAATAAATCAATAAACGTTGTTTACCCAAAAAAGAGCTACAAATTTGTAATGGATCATTTTCTGATAGGGTGCGTATTTTTCTTTTAATTGTGAAAATTAACATTAAAAATTAAAAAAATTAAATTTTGTTGAAAAACGACGCAAGGTACGAAAAAAGTTAATTGACAAAAGTTATACACACAGAAAAGATCTACATATTTGTGATTATACACTTTTCGATGAAACGCGCAGTTTTTGTTTTAATCGTAAAAAATCAAAATAAAAAAATTTAATTTTTGGACAAATCACACAAGCTATGAAAAAATGAATACAAAAGAAGTTGCTCACCCAAAAAAGAGCTACACATTTATTCCTAATAATTTTTTGAGAAGACGTGTGGTTTTTGTTCTAATCGTAAAAAATAACATTAACAATACAAAAATTAAATTCTTGGAAAAATAACACTAGCCACAGAAAAAATTCATAAACAAAACTTGTAATTCAAAAAAGATCTACAAATTTTTTATAAATTATGTTTTGATAGGATGGGTATTTTCTTGTTTGTACCGTAAAAAATAACTTTGAAAATAAACAAATTAAGTTTTTGGAAAAAGGACATAAGGTCCAATAAAATGTTAATTAACATTATTGTTTTTTTTAGGATGCGCATTTTTTTTTATCATGAGAACAAGATAATGAAAACGCATCTGTTTCAATATCGATAATTATTGCGAATTGTAATAATATAAATTTATTCAACTGATACATTTTTCAGGGTAGCTGAGAATAAAAATTGGACGCAGACCGAGGAACAGAAATAAGTATAATGCACATTTGATATAATAGTGTGGAACATAATCTATGAAAGTTCGCACTTTGGACCAAATCGAGTGCGAAGTACGAGATGCGTGATGAGAATGTGTTCGTTAAAACCCAAGAAGCTTTAACAAAAGAGAATTCACAATCACCAAGTTACAATTCTCGATGCTGGACCTTTAATTTTAAAAGATCTGGACACAAATGTGGGGACAGTACAAAGACCGAGCGCGTAGTGCGAGATAAATAAATTATTGAGTGCGAAGTGCGAGATAAATATATTATCGAGCGCGAGATCCAACAGACGCGCACCCTATCTGTTGAAATTTCATTCAATAATTAATTTTTAAATAAAAAAATTATTTCATATTTTTCCAGGAATCTTAAGAAAGTTTTTTTATAGTTTCGAAATCTTCGAATATTCTTAAAAAGCTTCCATCTCATTTTCATAACGTGCAAACCTTCTAATTATCTATTAAAGTGACTCGAATTTTTTCTCAATTTACAAAATAAAAAAAACTCCTTAAAATATTCCTATCTGTTGGACATTTGGCTTTTTCATTGATAAATTTTCATAATAAATAATACATAAATTTTCATTATAAATAAAGTTACAGTTGGGCGAAGGTACATGAACACGGTCAACAGCGTCAATTTCACGACAGTGATTTTTGACTTGTTATATTTTGTTGAAACATCAATAGAAATGAGGCAAAAAAAATCAGGCGAATTCCTTGACATTTTCTGTAAATGCAGGCGTCCTAAACATTGCAAAATTCAAATAATTTTAGCTTGCAGTAGCATTGTAGCAGTGAAAAATTCAAATAATACAAAGACGTAAGAAATAAAGTTTCAACATTTTTAAATAATTGGCTATTAGCCAAATATGAATTTCTAAGCCATAAGGTGAATTTGTAATAGAGCAGTTGAGTTTTGAAGCAGGAGGTTCATTTTCAACCAAATAGTTGAATTTTTCACGCAAATGATTGAATTTTTAACCCAAAAAGACAATTTTTCAACAAAACTATTGAAATTTCATCCAAATAGATGAATTTTCGACCAAATAATATAAAGGGCTTAGCGGAATAAGCATGTGAAATCTGCCCCCGTTCTTATGAAGAACATTGACGTCATAAGTTCGTTTTCATGTGGTATGAAACTCCACCAAGTTTTAACTTAAAAATCCCATTTTTGTGGGAGATATGGAGGGGGAAGGCAAAATCCAAAAAGTAATAATTTCTCTTGAAAACGGCTCGACCGATTTTAATAAACAAAATATATGTTTCTAAGACCACTCTGGAGTAAAAAAAATTGGTAAATTTCTCGAACAAAAAATAAGCATTAAAAAAATTTTTTTCGTATGTTGTTTCAGAGATACCACTTTTATTTTCTGAAGAAAATATCCTTGCATTGTGTACTACAACTCAGATTTTTTATGATTTTTTTGTGTGGTGGAACATAGTTAAAGAAAACAATGTACGTAACGGTGCGGCGCCGCCCGCTGCGGAGGTTCACCGTGGATGAATGGGACCCATTTTTTTAAAGGACGTCTGCACTTTGCCTATACACGTATAGTTTCCAGAGTTTACCACGAGGAGGTTGCAGTACGTTTTTAAACTCCTTATCATCGGGGTGCTTTTTTAAAGTGAGTCCCCTTGCCTCTTACATCAGTTCATAATCATTGGGGTGTTTGTTAATGTCAGTCCCCTTGCCTCTCACATATTGCTCAATCTTCTTCACTATCACTGTCAATTACTGGAATGCAATTATCGTTCTTAAATAAATCGCTCAGTATTTCTGCTGGTTTGAAAACTTTGGATGAATACTTTGCGTAAGATAAATAATAAACAATGGCTGCAATGTGAGAACAGTAACCAACTGTTCTTCTACCATTAGCACATTCACATGCACAATGTGTCAGACCCGAAACCCCAACGCTGTTAGGCTTGTACCTTAAAAAACACCTATATGTTGTGCGAGAAATATGTCTCGATGGAACTTTCACCTTCAGCACATTTTTCTTATCTTTAACATATTGTATATTCAATGTGCCATCTCTATTGACCATTTCAGGTAAATACGACACAGCTTGGGAGAGTTGATATGACCCAGTAAATAGAATCTTAAGATCCCTTTTTGTCATCTCCGGAAAGTCTTATAAGTCTTCGGATGTAATACTCTGGAAAGGGAGTTGCTTTCGAAACCATCCTTTCTCTTCAGCCTCAATAGCCAAAGTATTTTGGATAGATTTTTGAGTATGCATCCTCTGAACCACTTCATCTAAAACTTCTACGTCTCAGAGTGACCTTCTTCCGAAAGTATTACTTAAAAATGCCGCAATTCTAAAGAAACTTCCCACTTTAGGTAACAGCTTGTTGTCAAGCTTGTGATCAAGAAGGCGATACTTTTGTTTTAACATACCATGCACAGATTCAAACAACCCAGCGAATTTTAGTAACAAAGCGTGACTGATTAGAATCTTCTGCTGGGAATTGCTTCCTCTTACCTTTCAACGCAGGCATTAATACTTTAAACTTTTCTTCCTCTGAACTACATACAATATCACGAAATCCGCGATCAAGTACAAAAGTATCACCTTCCTTTAAAAAGTTGCGTAGACCATTTGCATCTTCCAAAATATTTTTCAGAATTTCCGCATCATTTTGAGTTGAAAGATATGGTCCAAGCATATCAATCACAAAACCGTCAGTCGTGCAGATAGTAAAGGGTTTGCAAAGAGGAACTTTCTTTTGCCCCGAAAAAGATTTCCTCTGGTACTCGTTGTTGGAACTTTTTTGGTGTCGTGCATACATACGTACCAACACAAATTATAAATAAATTATTACTCACATAAACAGTTTCCTTGTTATTTCCGTAGTGTGATTATTAATAAGATCATCTCTGTTTAAAGCACTTAAGCCAAAAGAAAATGGTAGGATATCTGTTTCGAAAGATTTAATTACGCTTGCACAATAATCAGAAATTGATTGTTCATCGTCTAACTGAAAGGCAGAACTGATTATTTTATTTGAGTTTCCTGTACGTAGTTTGAAGAGAAACAGAGCCAGAGCTTGAATTACTGAACGGGATGAACGGTTTCTCAAAGAAATCATCTTATCCTTTAAATCATTAAGCTGGTCCGACGTCAAGCCCGTAAAAACTTTAACTTCTTATTCTGAGAGGCTGCATTCGCCGACTTTATCAAATAAAGTCGCATCGCATTTGACAGAAAGAGTTTCCATCACTTTGGATCACTCTCATATACTTAGACTCGTTGTATTAGAGTCTACTTTCAAAAACCTAAGATCTTCTATGAAAATTCGATTTTTAATTATATGTCTTGGACAGCACCGATTGCCAACCGGTATGTAGATTTGATTTTTTATGTAGGATTGCATTCGAGCCTCTTCCGGAATTACAATCAGATTGTCTGTAGAATGACAAATACAACAATATTTATGCGTGGAAACAGTTCTCTGAAGTGGAATCTCAATATATTCGATCTCAGGAGACGTCCTTTAAAAAAATGGGTCCCATTCATCCACGGTGAACCGCGGCAGCGGGCGGCGCCGCATCGTTACGTACATTGTTTTTTTAAACTATGTTTCACCGTACAAAAAAAATCACAAAAAATCTGAGTTGTAGTATACAATGCAAGGATATTTTCTTGAGAAAATAAAAGTGGTATCTCTGAAACAACAAAGAAAAAAAAAATTTTCAAAATTTTAAAACATTTTTAATGCTTATTTTTTGTTCGACAAATTCATCAATTTTTTTTAATACTCCAGAGTGGTCTTAGAAACATATATTTTGTTCATTAAAATCGGTCGAGCTGTTTTCGAGAAAAATTACTTTTTTGATTTTGCCTTCCCCCTCCATATCTCCCACAAAAATGGGATTTTTAAGTTGAAACTTGGTGGAGTTTCATACCACATGGAAACGAACTTATGACGTCAATTTAAGCATCATACGAACGGGAGCCGATTTCACATGCTTATTCCGCTAAGCCCTTTTTGATAAGCAGTTAATTTTCAAACAACAACATTAATTACCAACAAGGTACTACAACTTTGACAAACCAGTTAAATTTTCAACCAAAAAAAAAGATCAATTTAAAAAAAAAAGTAATAGTTGAATTTTCAAGTAAAAATGGTAGATTTTCAGTTAAAAATGAAAAAGGTAAATTTTCAGTTAGCAAAAGTAATTTTCAACAAAGGAAAGATGGATTCTAGACAAAATAGTTAAATTTCCGAACAATAATAAAATCAATTTTGATCGAAGTAGTTCAACCAAAAGCTTAACCAAAAGAGGTTGATTCGGAACCAAAAATATAATCTGTAATAGACTCTACAATTAAAAATAAAAACCTGTCAGTTAATGAAAATAATTTTTGAATATAATTAACGCAATTCAACGAAAGTTTTGTAAAAAATTATTATTGTTTCCTACCATCCTCTCGAATAGTAATGCTAAATAGTTGCGGTTTTATTCTAAAATTTTCAATTTTTTGTTCACTTTTCATTTAGAATGGGGTAATAATTAATGCAATTTAATAAAAGCAATTGTTTTAACAATTTATTAACGTTTATAACCAGGTTATCTTAGATAATTGCTAGAAAGTTGAGGCTTTCATATGTAATTTTTAACTTTGCTTTGAATTTTTAGTTATGAAGAAATTGTAAATAAAGATCAGAGAGAATCATTTTGTAAACAATCTTTTTCTTTTTCTTACATATATTTTTCTGAATAATATATTTCTACACATATATATATATATATATATATATATAATATAATATAATATAATATAATAATATATTTTTCTAAGATAGTTATTAACAATACTACATTGTTGAAACAATTAAGTTCGTTAAATTTAATTATTTTTTACCTCGATCTAAGTGAAAAATGTTAAAAATTTGAATATTTCAGAAAAAGCCGCAAATTTCTCGCATTATTCAATGACAATGTTCTTAAAATCTATTATAAATTGTTTGAACAATGCATTCACACATCTCATTAACAGTTGAAAACAAAACTATATGTATTAGAAAGGACTAAAAAAAACCACGAAAAAATCATAATTAGCGCCAAAACCTTCAAAAATCGATTCTGAAGAAAATGTACAGAAAAGTCTGTGTTCTAATGGAAAATACGTGTTAAACTTATGGGACTTGCGGAAACTCTGAAAATCATTTTTTTTTGGAACGCATTTAGTTTTTGTGAATTCGAACAAACTCGAGGGCAATATACATGCAAATTCGAAAAAATTTGGACTGCCCTGGTGTACATAATTGAGCGCTCGGATTCAATAACTCGCCCAACGCCGGGGGCCAAATGTGACAGAGTTGGCCTCCGGGTTTCAACAAATTTCAATTTTTAATTTTGCAAAATCAGTATTTTCTGAATAACTTTCGTAAATTCACAAGACGAAACTTTATTCTTCTGTAAACTTTTATCGTATCTTTTATCATTTCCCGTGATTTATTGCAGCCACTTATTCTATTTTTCTGAAAAGCGGTGAGTCACGATGAATTTAATTTTTGAAGGAAGATTAAACTATTACAGTTTTCTCCTTATTAAAAAAAAAACAAATACATAAAGTGTGTACATGAGTCAGTTTTTATTACTATGGAGCAATGATTGTAATTATATTGATTGACCTGTTTTCAGGTTTCAAACAATGGCCTTCTTATTGTTTAAATAAAGATAAAAATGTTACAAAATCGCGCGATACATGCGCGTATTGTTTGTCAATTTAAGGGGGAAAATAACATTAAATACAAAATAAAAATTTCGAATACCTATTTATTTGTAGGTCTATCTGTTTGTTAAAAAAAAGGTTAATTTTCAAACACTTGTACTTTTAACCAAAAAACATTACATATTTTCGAAAAGCGGTGAATTTTCTACAAGAAAGTTTAATTTTTCAACACGGAAAGCTGAATTTTTCAACAACAAAAAAAGAATTCTCAACAAAAATGTGCTAGTTGATATTTCAACCCAAAAAGATTTTAATTTTCAATCAAAAACAGTTGAATTCATAGAAAATTTTAAGTAAAATGGATGAATTCTTCTCAACGAAAATATAATATTTGGTAATTAAATTATGATTTTCAATCAAAAAGATTGGAATTCATCCAAAAAGAGGAATTTAAAAAAAAATAGTTGTATCCTAAGCCAAACAAGGTTTTATTAGTTTCAAGATATTTAGGACTTTTTGTTGCTTGCATTGGATCATGTGTTGCTTGGTAAAAATTTATATAAGAACATTTTCTAAATGTTCGAAAATCTTTCAAAGTTTCCAAATATTCTTATTCTCCTAAAAATTCAAAAATCTCTAAATATCTTTCAAACTGAATTGAATTGTTTCAAAACTTGTATAAAAATATTTTCGATTCATTTTTGATAATTTTGGAAATCTTTTGTGATGCTCTATAATCTTTTTAAATATCCTCTAAAAAATAATTTGAAAACATAGAGAATCATTTTAAATATTTTCACGCATCATAAGAATTTTTCTTCATTACCTAGAAACTTTTAAAAATCTTTGAAAATCTTAAAGAAGTTTATTTTGGAATCCTCAAAAATCTTCCTTCTGTTTTAAGTTTTCTGAAATTTTTCATTATGGTTGAAAATTTTTGAACGAGCTTAATAATTCCTTCAAAATGAATGTTGTAAATAAAAAATCATGAAAAATTTTCCAAATAAATCTTGAGAAAATTCTTTCATTCTCTGGAAATATTTGTTGCATAATAGACAAACCAAAGTCTTCATTTTGAACAATTTAAAAATAGAAATGTACAAAAAATTCAAAACTACAAAATAATGAAAATCATTTTTTTAACACTAAGATAAATCAAACAAATCAAATTTTGTATTAGAAATGATAATTTTTTGAGCTGAAAAGGGGAAGGGAAAAGTTCTGTCGCACCCCATCTCCTTCCCAGCTTTATGATTTCTTTACAAAGCTTGTCATAATTACTCGATTTGAAAATTTATGATCAAAAAGTCTTTTCTATTCATGCATCAATTTTGAATTATTTCCATGAAAAAAGTTTTTCTGTTTGAAACAGATGACTCAAATATTATAAATTAGCATAACTTCCTCAATCTTTAATAAGGTGTATTAATATTATAGATCAATCGATTTTCCTCGAATCAAGAAATCTTTTCAGTTCTTGCATCAATTTTGAATTATGTTAGTAAGAAAAGATTGGCTTCAAAAAATCGTGTTTTGAAATATTGCGCATTACCATAGCTTCCTTACTCCTCAATAAAATGTATAAATGCTATGGGTCAATCGATTCGTCTCGAACCAAGGAATCTTTTATATTCTTACATAAACTTTGAATTATGTTGAAGAAAAAAGTTTTACCATAAAAAACTTCAATAAAATGTATCAATATTATAGGTCAATCGATTCGACTCGCATGATCACATCTTTTCTGTTCTTGCATCAACTTTGAATCATGATAATGAAAAAAGTTTGACTATAAAAAACCGATTTTCAAAATATATAAATTACCATAACTTCCCTACTCTTTATTAAAATGTATATGATCGATCGATCGATTTGCCTCGAATCAAGGAATCTTTTCCGTTCCTGCATCAATTTTGAATTATGTTAGTCAAAAAAGTTTTACTATAAAAAACCGTGTTTTAAAATATTAGGCATTACCATAGCTTCCTTACTCTTCAATAAAATGTATTAATATGATAGGTCAATCGATTCGACTCGAATCGACACATCTTTTCTGTTCTTGCATCAATTTTGAATTATGATAACGAAAAAAGTTTTACTATAAAAAACCGATTATCAAAATATATAAATACCATAACTGCCCTACTCTTTAATAGCATGTATTAATATTAATGTCAATCGATTCGTCTCGAACCAAGGAATCTTTTATATTCTTGCATCAACTTTGAATTATGCTAATGAACAAAGTTTTACTATAAAAAACCGATTTTTAAAATATTATTAAGTGCAAAAAAAATGCAATAAATATTTTTAGAAATCCTTTGGTCAGTTTCAAGATATTAGTGCGGAAATTAATCCTCCAAATTTCATCAATTTATCTGCAACTGTTTTCTAGTTATCGTGTTCACAATGAAGCGTGACAGTCACACACACATTCACACACACACAAATCCACACAAACACACACACAGATGGACAATTGCTTAGAACATTGTATTAGACAGTTTTAAATTGAGGAAGGTTTAATTAAATGAATTTGAAAAATTTGGAAAATGTTACTATTACAAAGCTTCCTCTATGAGGAAGCAAACAATTTTGAAAATGGAAAACATCAGGACGACTCAGAATTCTAAAATATTTGCCTTTTGAGAACACCTGATAACGATATAAAATCCAAAATTAACTTATGTATTGGTTTATTTGTTTCGATTTCCTCCAGGCACTAAAAAAAGAGTAAAATATGGCTTTAATTATGATTATAATGGCTAGGTTATTTTAGTATTATTTTAGATACTTTTAATACTTGTTTAATCTAGAAAAGTAGATGACCAAAACTATGATAAGGGCATATTTAGTCAATAGTGCTCCCCCCTCACCCCATGTCACAAATCGTAACATTTTTCGAACTCCCTGTTCCCTGAAAGCTGTTACGTAATTTATAGATAGCCCGTAATTCACACAAATTAAACAAATTCTCAATGTCAAAAAAAAAAAACTTCTTTGATCATATGAAATTTTTTTTGATTCGAAGAAATGGTTTTTTGTTCCAATACAAATTTTTCTTCAGTTCGAAATGATTTTCTCAATTTTTAATTTGTTTTTGACTTAATAAAAAGAGTTGTGCTGCAGAAACAGTTTCTTTCATTTGAGACAGATATTATTTTCCGTGTGGAATTAAGGAAACAGTGTTAAAATGGGTGCTAAGAATCTGCAAATAAGCAAATAAATCAGCAAGGTTCTGCAAATAAAGTTAGATATAAAAGACGAGCGGTTTTCATACTCATCAAATTATTTATTTCTGCCTCAGTGTAACATTTTCAAGGAGTAGAATTTCATCATCTGGAGCATCTAGTTTCGTGTTCGAAATGTTGGAAAAAATATATTTGAGTCTCTTAATTTTTGGTGGCATTCAAGGGATTCTTGGGAATTTCTTGGAAGATAATAATGGTAAGTGAACTGAAATTTCCAATAAATATTACCGGCGTAGCAATTTTTTTTACGTTGTGCTACAAGTGCGGAAAGGTGGCAGTTCCACATAAGTGTGAAGCTCACGGCGAGCGGTAAACGACTCGAAGATATTTTTTTGTAACAAACGCAGGAAATTTTTTATTTCAAAACCAATAAAAGCAAATTTTCAGAGAATTTGTGAAATTCTGATACCGGGAGTAATGAAAAGTAATTTTCAATCGAAATGCGCAAGCGCAAGAGCTGGAAGAAGTGATCTTGTTCAAAGTGCACAAGGGCATCAGCTAGAAAAAGTCTTTCTATAACTAATTTTTGCCACGGTTTCGGAATTGATCACATTCCGCACGCTATACGTGCTTCGAAAAGCAAACATTTCGTGCATGCGTTACATAATGTAATTTTCGATACCTCCATATTACAAAAACCTCGGTAGTGTTTCTAGGTGGATAGTTTCTTGTAGTTATACCATTAAGCCATTTCCCTTTCGGGGTAGGCGTGACTTGCTCGGTTGGAAAGTAGTGGTTCCTTCTTATTCTAGAAAGGTAGATCACCAAATCTAAGGGTATATTCAATTAGTTGTGCCCGCCTATGTAACGAATCGCAACATTTTTTGAACCCCCTATTCCCTAAAAGCTGTAACGTAATTTATGGATGGCCCGTAATTTATAAAAATTAAGACATTTTTAAAGTAAAAGAAAAGCTTCTTTGATTGACAGGAATTACTTTTGTTTTGAAGAAATGATTTTTGGTACCAACAAAAATTTTTCTTAACTTTAAATTCATTTCTTCAATTTTGAATTGGTTTCTGGGTGGATATTATTCTCTGTGGAATTAAGGAGACAATATTGAGAGTTTGATAAGAATCAGTGGACTCTGCAAATAAAGTTGGATCAGAAAGACGAGCGCTATTGACAGTCATCAAATTATTTGTTTCTGCCTTTAGTCTCGCCTTTAGTGTAACATTGGCAAGAAGTAGAATTCCTTCATCTGAAGCATCTAATTACGTGTTCGAAATGTGGGAAATGATATATTTGAATCTCTTAGTTTTTGGTGGCATTTTGTTTCAAGGGATTCTTGGGAGTGTCTTGGAAGATGATCTTAGTAAGTTAACTGATATTCTGAATAAATATTAGCGCCTGATCGATAATACAGTATATTGTGCCACAAGCACGGAAAAGAGGCAGTTCCACACGAGTGTGAAGCTTAAGGCGAGCTGGAAACGACCCGAAGATGAGCCGATGGCAAATATTGTAAACTTCACAAGAGTTGAAAACTGCAGCAAGTTTTTTATTTTAAAACCAAGAAAAACCAATTTTTCGGGAATTGGTGAGGTTCTGATTTCGGGAGTAGTGGAAAGTAATTTTTGATCGAAAATTGCAAGCGCAGTAGCTAAAAAAAGTAATCTGGTTCAAAGTGCGTAAGTCCAGTAGCTAGAAGAAGCATTTTTATAACTGCTTTTTGCCACGGTTCCGGAGTGGGTCACTTGCCGCTCGCTATGCATGCCTGGAAAAGCGAACATTCCGTGAATGCAGTACAGAAATTAATTTTTGATACCTTTATGTGACGAAATCCCTCGCTTGAAGTGTACGTCTATAACTCTACAACTCTGTCGTTAGTCGTCTAAAAGAACCACCTTGCTTTTTGAGTTGGTCAATTGTTTTCATTATAGATTATACGCGGTAAGCAGCAGACAGGTCTAGTAATTAATACTTTCTGGTTGGGCATAATATTTTTTAATATTTCCAATTCACATTTACTTCCTTTGAAGCACTTGTATTTCTCATAACTTTTTTAACTTGCTTGAAATATTTCGCATTTCTCGGGATTACCTGAATTCTCTGAAGTACTTGAATGCTGTCAATTTAATTTATTGAATTATCTGAATTTCTTGGCCGGAATTTGAATGACATGTACGAAAAGTACACAAATGACTTGATTATATTTGATTGCACATTTGCAAGTTTCATAAAGTGTGCGAGAGTCTATTTTATGTCAATTAGAAATCTTGAATGATAACAATAATATTAGATTAAATAATTTCGTCAGAACACTGGCAGTATGTGTGAGAATTACGAGCTTGTAATTATTTTTTGTTGGGCTTACGAAATAATGCTTAAATTCGATTTGATTAAAAATTTAATATTCTGAATTCCTTGCCTATAGGCGATTCCCCGAATTCCTTGAATATGCGGAATTCCATTATTTTTCTGTCTATAAATGTTAAAAGCCCTGCTTAGAATGAATACATAAATTACGTTTTTTAATCTTATATTACCAAAAGAAAATTTCTAACGCTACAGGTTTCCGAACCCACGTCTATACCTGAATTTGTCGCCTAGCAGTCGGTTGACTTAACCACTACTCTGTACCTACAGAATTGAAAGTCAATGAAAAAACCATCCACATAAGCCACAGCTCAAAAAAGTTATAACAACAA